>JAQQAC010006904.1:71650889-71690100 GCA_029783875.1 Phataginus tricuspis | reverse complement strand
GAAAAAAATGTACATAGCTATAAAGTATTTTTTCAAAAGTCCATTTTGAAAGAAAATCTTTTCAAGAGGTTGACCTCATCTCTTCACAAATGTTTGTAGAATTGCATTTTTTTTCTCTTTTTATGGTTAATTAGATTGGTATTTGGTTATCTGAGTATACTGAAGTTAGTTACCAGGCTTTAGAAAACAATTAACTATTTATATTTCAATCACAAAATATAGTTTACTTAAAAACACAGACGATTCTCCCATCTTAAAGATAGACATTCCTAAAAGGGATTACATTTGGTTAAAAATATGTGAATTCATTTTATCAACAAAAAATATCTCCTTTGTGCTAGCTATGGTTCTGGGCCTTAGGGATATAGCAGTGATTAGAAAATTTCCTTCTCTCCTACAATCTGTGTTTTAGATAAATATTCTCACTATTAACTTGTAATATGTTTTGCTGAGTTATAAATGAATGCTTTAGTTTTTATACCCGACAAATAAAGAACATAACTCCAGTGGTACTTGAATATGAAGGCAGCATCAAACAAAACTAAATAATTCAAAACTGTTTCAACCCTCAACAATGATTATGAATGAATAATCAAAAGCCCAAAGTCCATATTATTAAAAGAGCAAATGGGAAAATCCCATGGCCTTCAACATTATGCAAATTGAGTTATCAATATTATAATTAATCATACTGAGCTTTTCTAATTTAAATCTTATCTTGTCTTTAGGAAAATGATTAGAATCTTCCTATGATTATTTCTTTTAATAGCTTTCCTAAGAGCAAGTTGTAATAAATAAATAAGCTAATTCATGTTAGGTATTTGGAGAATGATGGTGTGTATTGTCATTGTGAACACTTAAGAAGAACTTAGTATTGAAATTATTGTGATGATTCAACTCTTCTTTCTAACCATTCTTTATTTGGTGACCTTATTAGTTGTCTGTGTGGTAAGGACTTGTGAGCGCATTATTTCATAACCTTCTGAGGGTTAAGTTTTGAATTGTTTTTTAATTAGCATTTTAATTGCTCATCAAAGTAATTGAAGGCAGAGTCTGAAAATGGAGCATTTGCTAATCCCTTTGGTACCAGCCAATGCTAAGTTTTCCCAAGGTCAAGTGTCTTCTGGCAGTGCTCATGGAAGCTTTGTTTTGAGTTCCCTGACACATGACATGACAGTGCTGGGGCTGGCATCTTTGAGAGTAAGGGATTTTTCTTCCTTCTCACTTCCTAGTCTTTGGTTTATTAAGAAAAAGGAGAATTGATGACTTCACGATGAAAAAATGGGAGGGCTACAACCCAATAATTCCACTTCCAGGAATTTACCCAAAGTAAACAAAATCTGTGTTGAAAGATATATGTACCCCTATGTTTATTGTTGCATTATTTACAATAGCCAAGATATGGAAGCAAACAAAGAATTCATCAATAGATGAATCAGTAAAGAATACTATTCAGCCATAAAAAATGAAATCCTGCCATTTGCAACAACATGGATGGTCCAGGAGGGTATTATACGAAGTGAAATAAACCAGGCAGAGAAAGACAAATACCATATGATTTCACTTATTTGTGGAATATAAAAACAAAACAAAATGAGCAAAATAGCAGTAGACTTTTAGACACTGAGAGTGACTGGTGGTTATCATAGGGGAGGGGTATAACAAGTATAAACAAATGAAGACACATCTACAAATGGACCCTAAGAGAAAGGCACTGTGCCGCAGTGGTTTAGTGGTCTGGCCTGTGGATGCTGAGGTGTGAATACCACAATGCTGTCTACTTGCTATGTGATCTCTCTGTATCGCAGGTTCTTCACGGATGTCATAGGGATATAGGAATGTGTCTCAGGAAAACCACTGTGAGGATTAAGGGAAGTAACATAAAGGGTTTAGAACCATCCCTGGAACATTTAAGTAATATATTTTATTTTATTTTATTATTTTGACAATGAACACAAGATTAGTCTAGCTTAATGCCCATTGTATGAAGACCAAGATTTAATGGCAAAATTTGTGTTTCTGTCATAAAGTAAACATGCTTCTCTCAGTCCTGAAAATATAATTCAGATCATTCTTGCTAATTTGAGCTACTTAGCTACTCTCTCATCAGGATGTGAAAGTTGATCTGTTGCATTTATGTACTTGTGTTTGCCTTCTAGTTAATATGATGACATATCTTTACACGGAGCTTTAAGGAAACCTATATGCCAGTATCCAGACTTAGAATGTAAATAAATTAGCACATAATTTGGCTTTAGGGACTGTCTGTTTTACCAAAGCTGGATGATGAGAAAGATAGTCACAAACAAAACACTAAAGTATTAAAGAATTGATCCAAGCCCAACTGAAAAATATATTAACTGCTTGTCCAATTTTATGTCAGTTAAAGCCAAACACTTTACAAAATAACACAGATAATTGCTGAATGACCACTTTGGCATGACCATCAGATACAGTTTAGGGGTAACAGAATAAGAGAGCCCTTCACCTTATTTTTTTTAAGTCCAATTTTTCTTTCTGCTTCTCAGGCCACTAATCTCTCCCTACAGACAACCCTAAAAATAAGTACAATATTTTTCAATATGGATAATTAATAGTTCCTTAATCTTATGTTAAATATGACTTAAAGCATCTTTAGAAAACTTTATTTTTTTTAAAAATTTGTTACATGCAAAGTGAATTAAGTCTGCTTGCTATATGCAAGCACAATTATAAACTATTCCCTGGCTCTCTTCTCACACGTTATCACTGTTCCAAAATTCGTTATGTCTAGAAACTCTAGAGTTGCTTTACTTAGAATTTTATTCTGTTAGGTTGATAAAATATCTATGGGGATGTTTTTCTAGCATATTTCATTTCCTTATTATAACTTCATTTAGTTTTTCAACTTCTATGAGTTAAAGATAACACTCTTATTCCACTTAATTCTTTTACCTTGGATGTGATTTTATGTGATATCATTGCCTTTTTTTTCTTTCTTGTTCAAGTTTCCTTCAGATACTCAATTATCTTTGTATCCTTAATTTTAATACGTTATTTTGTTTGGGGTGTCCTATAACCGCCCATAGTTGAATTTTGGTTTGACCAATATGATCATCTTTGCCTTGTGTGACAAGAGCTCCCTTTTTAAATTTTTTGGCTTAATTGCTATACTTAATCTCATATCTTTCAATTTAAAAATTTCTGTTTGCAGGGTCAGTAGAAAGAGGAACAGGTACTTGGCATTGTGTTTCCTACTGATCAGAGTCATTCTCTCTCTCTCTTCCATTTATTTTATCTTTTAACAAATTAAAATGTATTCTTTTTGCCTCATAACTAGACTGCAGAGTAAAGGATCTATGACTTTGGATTCATCAATTTCCCCATCTGTATTTTTAAACACAGACATGTGAACCTCAGTGGTTTCCTGAGAGAAAATGCACTGGTGCTATAACCTCTGACCCAGAATTTACAGTCACCTCTGCTTTCTGTAGTTTGTCATTTTTTCCATTCTGGCAAAAGGACGCTGCCTAATTTTGAGCCTCTCCTATCTTCTAAAATGTGTTTTCCTAGGTCATCATGTTGAAAATGGGGAAGAGTCGTATTTCTGCTTTTAAGTTCACAATGGAAAAATCTCTCCAGCTGCTTTATTAATGTCATCTCCTCCCAAACTTTATTGTCCATTATTTTAAATGTTTAATACTTACACTTAAATTATCTAAAATGTCTGTTATGTTAAACCAAAGTCAGGTCGCACTGACCATTGACAGGTTATACACATCCACAAAACTTTTTGTCCTCTGATGCGAAGAGCATGCGTACTATTACTCCGGGGACTTTTGTGTGTGGTCCTAGCAAATGGCCTAACCACCTGTTAGAGATCTAATTCACATGGCGCTATACCACCTGTGACCTGACAAGCGCTTTGCAATAGAGATGGTGAAGCATTATGGACCTCTTTGTAGCGCTTGGAACAGTTAATCTAGCTTGCTCAGAGTTCTGTGCAAAGGGCAGTTGTTCCCGCTTCCCTGTGACCCAGCTTCTGCTCGTGTACTGGTAATTTTCCTCAGATTAAAGGTTTATTTTGCTGTAAGGCTAACAGCCTAACACTTTAGCACCTAATGTCAAATGATGTTCATCTCAATAGTTTGCATGTACATATCCTAATTGTATATACATTTAAACTTTATAAACATTCAGATAGGTGAATTGCTTTCAGTTCAGCTATGTGTATATATAACAAAATTTTAAGCCTGTAAAATAAAAGCACAGGTGCTGAGGAAGGCATTCCAGTGGAGAGCTAAGACAACATTCGGTGAATATTGATTCAGTCAACATGGATTGTCTCAACATACTTTGCAGACCCAGCACTGTACTAGCACCGTGAAGATATAAAAGAGGAAAAATTTATTTTCTTTCCAAATTTCAATGGAAATTTTTGATGCAAGCAAGTCTTTAGGAGTGAACATATGCAACTTTTGTTTAAAAGAGTCTGTGTTTAAGATATGGTTATTATTTTGTCACAAAATTCATTATATAGAGCAAACATGACACCTTCATACAGGTAGAAGGGTGCATGGAAGGGATCTTTTCTGAAAGAATGCTCATTCCTGAGGTCACCCACCCAGAAGCAACTTCTGTTTCTTAGGCAGAAAGAAAGGCCTTTAAAGAATAGCTCTTGGTATGTATAATGAGGAAATCTTGGTTTCTTTATCTGAACCACAGTGGGCTCATCATGTCTATAAAGGAGTTACTGCAGGGTGTATTTTGAGATGGAATATCTGGAGTGGAGGATATTTGTGGATTATAAAATAGATAAGTTGAGATTTTGTATATCAACCTCTTATCAACTTACTATCAAAAAGTATTAAAATCTTGTATTCCCGTAGGTCTTGGTAAAGTCTTTGAAATCGTCTTCTCTGTCTCAGCAATGTTAAGGGAGGCAAGGTTGATTTTCTTTTTGCTTACATTATAACTACAGAGAAAAAAAGCACTCTAGAATCAGAACGGAGGCAGCCATAGTAGTTGAAGAAAAAGAACCTCAAGAATAAGGCTTTCCTCATTTTTTTAAGACTTTCTTTCCAGGAATAAAGGCTGGAGATTTTGAATTAAATTTTCTTAGCAAGATGCACACACACATATACAAACACACAAACGGACACACATATACAAACACACAAACGGGTGTGGCCCTCACAGCTACCGACTCCTTTCCAGGGTACAGACTGAGTAAGGAAGTCAACACGTATGCCATTATAAATTGAAATGAATGCTACAAAGGAAAAGGTCAGAGAGTAATGCAAATCAGCCTAATTTATTTTAGGAGATCAAGGAATTCTTTTCAGAGAAAATGACATTTCAGCTGAGCCTTGACAGATGAGTAGGATTTTAACCAGGCAGTGAATAGAGGAAAGAACATTCCCAGAAGAGGAAACAACCTTGTACAGAATATGAGACAGCAAAGATGCAATGTATTTGAATAGCTGAAGAACATCCATGCAGCCAGGGCATCACCAAGGAAGTGAGGGCAGCATGGCATGGGATCAGAGGGATAGACAGACGGAGTGGTTTCCTCTGGCCACCAGATCAAAGTACTGCAAACTGGCTCACTTAAAGCAATAGAGAAATGTGTTCTCTCATATTTCTGAGAAGTCTGAATTTAATGTGTTGGCAGTACCATGCTCTCTCTCCAAGCTTTGAGTGGATGCTGGCAACCCTTGGAATTCCTTGACTAGCTGCATAACTCCCATCTCTGTCCCCATGTCCCCCAACCACCACCCCGTGGGTCTGTGTCTTCACATGGCATTCTCTGTGTGTGTCTATCCCTGGGTCTCTCCTCTTCTTGCAAGGACACCGAGCATATTGGAATAAGTGCCCACTGTGCTCCAAACAATTTCATCTTAATTATATTTGCGAAGAAACCTCTTTCCAAATAAGATCACACTCACTGGCACCAGGGGTTAGTTTCAACATAACTTTTTGGGCACACAATTCAACCCACAGCAGCAGGGTCTATAAACTGAGGAATTATTGTACTCAGTGGGAAGCCATTAGAATGGTTTAAGTAGAAGACTGGCATGCTCTGACTTATTTTATACTGTATAATTCCATTTATATGACATTTTGGAAAGGACAAAACTACAGAGGCAGAAATAAGTCTAGTAGTTGGATTAACTAATCCCAGTCAGTGATTGAGGGTAGCAAGGGTTGGGGATTACCTGCAAAGGGATGCTATATGATGTGGGGGGTGGATGAAAACATTCTATATCTTGATTGTGATATAAGCTCATCGACATTTATAGATGTGTATGCCTGAAAAGGGAAAATTTTATTATATGTAAATGATACCTTAGTGTTCAGCAAACAAAGGGAACAGACTCAGATCAGCCCCAGCTCCGGTGGCCTCATTGAGGCCAGGTTGTTGCTTAGATTAGGGTGGCGCTGCGCTCCTGGCCCTCCACTTCATTTCCATGCAGAGCCCGCGTTTGGAAGAAGGTATTCATTTGTCATCTCCTTCCCATTGTGGCAGCTTGCTGAAATAGCTTTTGGTTGCAAGAGATGGTGGAGAGAAAGGTTTGGAACCTAGACACCTGCCAGAGGAGACCTATGTGGGTTCAGGGGCCTTGATGTCAACACCAGGAAGACAGGAATTGCATAGCTTTCCTAAGGGTTCCTGCTGCTCTGAATAATCAAGGAGAAAGAAACTGAAGCTTGAGAAGGAAAGCAGAGAGCTGAATGCAGTGCTGTCAGCCATATGAGTTGAAGGTCCATCTGCTGGGAGGTGTTGAGGAGAAACTGGGGACCCTGGTGAGTAGGGTGCACTCCCAATCCCAAAAGAGGCTGCCAGGGAGTAGCTGCAGACACCTGCACTCATGCAGCTGCGCTTTGCAGTTTAAATTCTCCAGGAAAGACTTGAGTGCTGATCTAGGAGCATTTAGTTGACCAGAAGAGAGAAGAAATATGCAAAAATAATATACTCTGAGAAAAGGGGGTATATGTCATTTTTTTTTCTTATCATAGTCACTTCTATTATTGGCACATTTTATTTGGGGCAAGGAAACATTTTCTAGCTTATTTTGGTTATAGAACAAGTACTCTTTTTTTTTTTCCTATTTGCACTCTTGTTAATAGGAGAAATAAGGAATTAACACATTTTCAAGCCATTTTACTGCCATTGGTCCATAGAATAGGCTAACCTTTAATAAATCTTCATGGAGATAATGTTACCAATGAAAAGGAATATCAGGTTTTGAAAACTCTTTCTATTATGAGAAAACATGCTAGAGCTACATTAAAAATCATACTAACTCCAGATCCTGGAATGGTAACAATCCAGAGTTTAATTCCAGCCCTGGGAATTCATAGTTATGTGACCTTGTATAAGTTAGTATAACTGTTAGATCAGATATCCTTCTCTGTAATTTCTCACATGCAATATATACATATCTACTTAACAAATTTGGGGGGTGAAATTATGGAGCGTAGAGCACTCAGTAATGTTTCGCACTTAGTTCTCACCTCATTAATCCTTGCTCCCCTGTGCTTACCCCTCATCAGTTATTATGTAGCGCATGTTATAGCTTACATGTCTCTTCTCTGTCTCTCCCTAATAGACTGTAGGACCCAGGAGGAGAAGAGGTTTTTATTTACTGCTATAACCTCAGTGCCTAGATCAGGACCTGATAGGTGTCAATCAATAACAGTTCAATTGAAGACTGAACAAATGATTATTAGTAATAATACTATCCACTTCTCTTGGTTAGTAGTAATATGCCAACAGTGTGAGATTTCTCAGCAGCATGATTTCCTAGCTGTTCCTTGGATGCAATCAAAGGCTTTGCCTTCGGCAGAAGTGAAAATAAGGGCTTCACAACCTTAAATTGGATGAAAACTCTTGTCCTTGCCCAGCCAGATGAAAATAACAGGAATCCGGGGTCTCAGTAGCTGGGAAGAGGGAGCAACGCCTCCGAGAACATTCTGACCCAAATGTTTGTTCAGCTTCTTTACTCTGGACATTGCCTGACCCTCCCAAATACAGAGATATTCATGAATAATGGAAAGAGAATGCAAGAAAGAACTTTTCTTTATTTCTAATCTTGTTCACCATAAGAAGCAAGTGTTCTGAGTATAGGGCAGAGTGAAAGGCTCTCTTGATTTTGGATTCTGGCTCAGATATCAACTGATCCCATCCCTGGAGCAAAAAAATAGACAGCTTTATTCATTCATCCTTTGATTGATCTAATCTAAAAAATTCTCTGATTTGTGTGAGTTTGGCATTGCTGAACATGCTTCTGGGTTCTTCCTGGCCTTGTTTTAGTGGCATGTTTCATTACATGGCACCTCGTGATGCTGGTGGTGAAGAATTTTAGGAGTGAGGGTCTCCTTTAGGAGAAAGTTAATTCAGGGTACAGCACACATATTTCTGGTAATTCTTATACCCTTGAAAGAACTGAGCGAGCTGGTAAAGGGAAGATATAAGATATGGATTTAACCCTCTGATTCTCTAGGCTGAAAAGCTCTCTCTGTGTTCACTCATCATTATAAGAGTGAATAGACAAAATGTAGCCTTAACATCCTCAAGGCTGAGCTGGGCTCGCATCCTCTGTGATTCACCACTGGGACGACAATGCTCTAATCATTTCCCCTGAGCACCGTGTTTTTATGGAAAAGATAGTGTAAAAACACTACATACCTCTGTGTAGCAAGATCACACATGGGGAGGCAGCTGTTCACAGGAGTATTTTTCATTTGTGGTTGGGAAAGTAATTGAATTAAGTCTGTTCCTTATTCTTTTTTCTTTTCTTTTTTTTTTTCCTAGTACTTATACAGTGTATAAGCTATGCTAATTTAGAAATGCAGGTTTTTCTCATTGTCATAAACACTCCTGCTGGGGCATTTTTCTCAGTACAGCGACATTTGAGTCATCTCTACAGTTTTCCAGAAAACACCATCTTCACTCTTGCCTAAAGGGATTTGAGATACAGAAATGTGTGAAGCTCTTATATCCTTATTCCTTAGGAGAAACTGTCCTGAGGGGGAATGGTATGAGTTAATACTTTATGTTTTACTGTAGTAAGACATATGAATGTTGATTTTTTAGATCTTTTTTTTATGTGAATGGTTTTCCATTTACTGCTCCCCCATCCTTTGAAAATGCAGATTGTTTTTTCACTCCAACGACAGACTATTGAATATTTTTAGAGAAAGAGATCCATCTGACTAGTTCCATTTGATTGGAACCAGTCTAATGGGATGTTCCAGGAGAAGAAAGAGGGTGTAAGATGTTCGCCTGCCTTATCCTAGTGTAGAGATACAGATATGGCTATTTTGAGCCTTTGGAACCTTCTCAGCTGACTAAACCAGTGGCCAATTCCATAATACATTCGGTTGCATGATTGATTTTAAGTTTGCAATACGATCTGCCCCAGAACTTTACTCCCCACTTTGATACCTTTGGTCTTTTTTCTCAAATTTTAATAATATTAATATATCTCAGATCATGCTCCTAAATACAACTGCATGCACTCAGTGACATAAATGCCTGAGGATCATATAAAAATGTCTTTCAATAATAAGTTATTATTACAACATTACTTTTAATGACTTCAGGTAGAATGATTTATTTATTTCGTGTAATAAGAAAGAGAAATGAGTATTTTTAATTATAGAACTGATGGACTCCTGACATCATTCTACATTTTCCAATACCAAAAAAAATAATAGAGAAAAACTAAATTAGAGCAGGAATTAACGGTTCAAGTATTACTATTTGCTCTGACTTAAAAATCTAGAGTGTTGTACCAGTCTACTGTACCACATGATGATGTCAATTTAACGACCACCCCCCCCATTATTTAAGATTTCCTCAGTTTACTCCTTGGCCATGTGGCAGATTGTGCATTGGACCGCAAGTCAACAAAAGGCAATTGAAGCTTTGTCTCTGTCATGTGCTAGCTGCATGGCTCCATCATGGTTTCATCATCTGTAAAACAGAAATCATTGTCTTTCCACGGTAAACAACTTGTTTCCGTTTCCCCAGGACTTTCCGTTGTTTCAGCTCTGAAAGTCCCACCGAGGGGCCCGATCTCTCTCAGCCCCCAGGCAAACGGGGCTGTCTCTTCGCCCTACTCTTTGCTGGGCTTTGCTGACTTGTGGTGGGGTTAAGTGTATAAGGAAGCACCTTGTCTCTACACATGGATGCAATTAAAGATGTATTTGTAATAGTCAAGAACTCTGATGGAACATAAGCAGTTATGGCTTCTACAATATCATGTTATCCAAATAAAAACATGAAAAGAACTCTAGGCCTGGACAAAACTCTAGAGTAAGAAAAATAGCCGCATCTCTGGTCAGCAACATGCATGGGCTGCCCTCTGTCACCTCTCATTCAGGCTGGTTGTGTTCCCCGTGGAAGCTGAGACTCCTTGGAGACAGCTAGACCTGGACTGCCATTTCTGGTTCCTCCTTTCCAACTTGCATTACTGTGAGAAAATTACCTAAATATTATACATCCTAGTATTCTCTTTGTAAAATGCAGGGCTTTTTTAAGACTACGTAAGACGATATCCATTAAATACAAAGTAAAGCACTACCTTCAAAAATTAGTTTTGTCAAAGAGATGTCTGTCTATCTATATTGTGATAAGCCATTGGGAGAAAAGTAAGTCAGTAACTAGCATTCATAGGAGTTAAGCAGTAAAACTTGCATCCCAGGGAAGAAGTCAGGTCAAGGGAAAAAAATAATTGCTGAATATTGAAAATAATACATTTTCAAAGCTAAGTTAGGAAGTAGGTTGAAAGAAGCACAATGAGTAAGGAGATCTGAAAGATGAATCCAGGAATCCAGTGAAGAGATAGTTCACTCAGTAGAAACTGGATGGTTCCTGTTGTCTCCCTTGAAGTCCATTGAGCAGTCCTACTAGAGCCCCTGCTCCCCACAGGAGCTGTGATTTACAAACAGGTGAAACATTTTTACCTGCATTGTTTTATGTGATCTCAAAGCAATCCCATGAGCTGTATTTTAAATTGCAAAATTGAGGCTCTTTGGAGATTAATGACCCACCAAGGTGACTTGGCTTGCAAATAGTTGAGTCTATATTGAAACTCAGACTTGTGACTCTAACTATTGCTTGGCCCACTGCGTCACAGGGGACATTGTGGTGATCTGCAGCACAGCCCAGTTTGTCTGACATGCTAGAAATATATCCATGCTTTACAGTACTTCTATAACAACTAGACTCCCTATCTTGAATGACAGGTTCACATAACTCCTACTTTCTCTTTCTTATTTATTTATTTATTAATTTTTTTATGTATAATTTATTTTGGTATCATTAATCAACAATTACATGTGCAATATTATGGTGATTAAACTACCCCCTTCATCAGGTCCCCACCCCCACCAACCGCATTACTGTCACTGTCCATCAGCGTAGTGAGATGCCATAGAATCATTACTTATCTTCTCTGAGTTGTACAGCCCTCCCCGCACCCCCCCAACATTGTGTCTGCTAATTGTTTGCCCCTTTTTCCCCCTTATCCCTCCCTTCCCACCCATCTTCCTCAGTTCCTTTCCCTTTGGTAATTATTAGTCTATTCTTGGGTTCTGTGAGTCTGCTGCTGTTTTGTTCCTTCAGTTTTTTGCTTTGTTCTTATACTCCACATATGAGTGAGATCATCTGATATTTGTCTTTTCCTGCTTGGCTTATTTCACTAAGCATAATAGCCTCTAGCTCCATCCATGTTGTTACAAATGGTAGAATTTGTTTTCTTCTTATGGCTGAATAATATTCCATTGTGTATATGTACCACCTCTTCTTCATTCATCTACTGGTGGGCACTTAGGTTGCTTCCATATCTTGGCTATTATACATAGTGCTGCGATAAACATAGGGGTGCATATGTCTTTTTCAAACTGCACTGCTGCATTCTTAGGGTAAATTCTTAAGAGTGGAATTCCTGGGTCAAATGGTATTTCTATTTTTAGTTTTGTGAGGAATCTCCATACTGCTTTTCACAATAGTTGAACTAATTTGCATTCTCACCAGCAGTGTAGGAGGGTTCCCCTTTCTCCACATTCTTGCCAACATTTGTTGTTGTTTGCGTTTTGGATGTTGGCCATCCTCACTAGTGTGAGGTGATATCTCATTGTGGTTTTAATTTGCATTTCTCTGATAATTAGCAATGTGGAGCATCTTTTCATGTGCCTGTTGGCCATCTGAATTTCTTCTTTGCGAAGTGTCTATTCATGTCCTGTGCCCATTTCTTAATTGGATTATTTGCTTTATGTTTGTTGAGGTGTGTGAGTTCTTTATATATTTTGGATGTCAACCCCTTATTGGATATGTCATTTATGAATATATTCTCCCATACTGTAGGATGTCTTTTTGTTCTACTGATGGTGTCCTTTGCTGTACAGAAGCTTTTCAGCTTGATATAGTCCCACTTGTTCATTTTTGCTTTTGTTTCCCTTGCCCGGGTAGATATGTTCATGAAGAAGTCGCTCGTATTTATGTCCAAGAGATTTTTGCCTATGTTTTTTCTAAGAGTTTTATGGTTTCATGACTTACATTCAGGTCTTTGATCTACCTTGAGTTTATCTTTGTGTATGGGGCCAGACAGTAGTCCAGTTTCATTCTCTTACATGTAGCTGTCCAGTTTTTCCAACACCAGCTGCTGAAGTGGCTGTCATCTCCCCATTGTATATCCAAGGCTCCTTTATCAAATATTAATTGACTGTATATGTTTGGGTTAATGTTTGGATTTTCTATTCTGTTCCACTGGTCTGTGGGTCTTTTTTTGTGCCAATAACAAATTGTCTTGATTACTGTGGCTTTGTAGTAGAGCTTGAAGTCAGGGAGCATAATTCCCCATGTTTTATTCCTCCTTCTCAGTATTGCTCTGGCTATACAGGGTCTTTTGTGGTTCCATATGAATTTTAGAATTATTTGTTCCAGTTCATTGAAAAAAGCTGTTGGTAGTTTGATAGGGATTGCGTTGAATCTGTAGATTGCTTCAGGTAGTATAGCCATTTTGATAATATTTATTCTTCCTAGCCAAGAGCATGGGATGAATTTCCATTTGTTAGTGTTACTTTCTCTTTCTTAAAGTAGGTAATTTTTACATGTGTTTAATTGCTAGTGCAAATAAAAAATGAAAAGATTAAGTTTGCAAAATTAGTTTAATAATTTCTACTGGACTGAAGGCCCAGTGAGACACAGAATACTAGAATAATAAGCATTTGTATTTAGGAAAGACGTACTGCATATTTTTCAGTTTTTAATTGGCTCTCAAGAAAGCTTACTCTGGGAGTTTCAGTTAAACTGTAAACTGTAAGGAAAGCATTAACACCCATCAGGTAGATTTCCATGAAGTAGTGGTGGTGATGACAGTGATGAGGATAACAACATCAACAACAAATATGTCCTACACCTTGTCATATAGTTTATAAGTCAACTACAAATATTTTCTTCGGTTGAATACCAATGAAATGGAACAAATGGGTGTTCTATTTGTAGCTTATACAGATACATGTCCTGTGCCCCAGATTGGTCACATCATTCACTCAAAATAGTAACAAGCAGACAGAAGACTAAAATACTGGGCTTGTAACTGTCCATTTCATGCTATTCCTGTGATACCCATCCCTTCCTTCAGGCTGCAATATTTTTGATCCTTCCATCTGATGAAGTAGGAGCATCCAAGACTCATTTGGCAACTTTATCTTTCATTCCCAAGAGTCAACCTGCTACTGTATTTGCAATATGTTCCCTGGCTCTCTGCGAGGTGGTGGTGGCATCCGGAACTGTAGCCATGTGCTGAAAGCAGTGGGAAGGGACGCTCGTTCTTGGTGGAGGTTTAAACTCTTAAGAAAGTGATCACTTTGTCTACTTCTGATCTCTTACAATAATATCATTTTGCTTCTTTAACAACATAGTTTTAACAAGCATCTGCCCAACGAAGTCCCTTGCAAATAGTCGTTAAGCCTCTGTTGGGGAACTTCTCAGGCAAGACACTGCTTCCTAGTGTTCCTTTCCGGCTATGTCCTTTGTTGCTGAGCCGACTCCACTTTCTTGCTCTGTTTACACAAAATTATCTAAGGGCTTTGCCTGTGTAAAAGCATTGTGAGTTCAGTATTTGAATGCCTAGTGCACTTTCACTACCTATTTTAAGATGCTACTTTTCAAAAATAATTTCTCTGGTCTAAAGAGTGGGGAAGCACAGATCATGAAGCAAGAAGGCACAGACTTCGTGTAGCGAGCAAAGCGCTCCAAGACCGCAGGGCTAGGAGGCAGCCCAGTGACTAAGGAGCATCAGGTGTGGACGGGGATTTTATTAATTGCCTAGGGTCGCTGTAACAAAGTGCCAAACACTTAGGTTTCTTTAAATAACTGCTATATGTTGTTTTTCAAGTCTGGAGGCGAGAAATCCAAAATCAAGGTGTTCTCTTGGCAGCTCTTGAAAAAAATCCTTCTTTGCTTCTTTTAGCTTTGATATTGGCTGGCAACCCTTGACGGGATGGCCTGTAGATGCGTCACCCCCATTACGTGGCTGTCTTCTTCCCATGTGTCTTCACACTGTCTTCCCTCTTTGCATGTCTGTCTCTGTGTCAAAATTTCCCCCTATTTGTATTTGATTCAGGTACACTCTGATGACATTATTATGTTAATTGATTATCTTTGTTTAGACCCTTTTCCCAAACAATGTCACCTTTTGAGGTACTGGGATTAGGATTTCACCGTATCTTTTTTGGAGGGATACAATTCAAATCATAACAGGTATAAACTCAGAAGTATGTACTGTCTCTACAAAGGTGGGTGTCACTTGGTGCCATCCTACTGCTCTAATTTCAAGCCTTTTTCTTTTTAAGAGAAACCAGAAATATTTTATTAAAATGACCTGCAAGTTATTCACCTTGTTTTGCAATACTCAACTATGCATGTTGTAAGGTCCGATCGAGCCCTCTGCGAGCCCCTGCACTCTTTGATCGCCCTAACCTGTCAATTTAGATGTGAGAATTGTGAGTCCTGATTGGCTGCATAATTTTTCTACACCCATGTGGCTATTCGTGGGAGAGCAGGGCTCAAAACCTCCTCCTCCTAATTTTGTTTTCTTTGGACAAAACAGCAGTATTTCTAATCAATTCCTATTTTTTAAGCAATCAAACAGTCTTCCTTTCTGCATTCAATTACATCAAGTCCTCTCTGTTCAGAGAAATCTTCCTTCAATTTCCCTAATTTTAACAGATAATGACATACAAAGTAAAAAAAAAAAGAGGTCTGTTCAAAAATTATGTGTATATTTTATTTTATATATAGTTGTATATACATAATCAAAAACAAAAAAGCTATTTAGCTTTCCAAATACTTACCACAATCATATAAATGAAAATATTTTTGTTTTTCCCTTTAGCTATTTGTTGCATCATTTCTCTTTCTAGTTTTAACCTTGGGATCATATTGCACATAAAATTTTAAATTGCACTTTCTGTTGAGATTCATCTCCTTTATAGAAATAATTTAAGTGTAAAAGAAACAATTGCATAAGGTAAAACATAAAAAGGCAAACTATGCACAGATTATACTATGGTGACTGTGAAGACGACTTGGGAGTAATGGGGAAGCCATAAAAGAATTTATGAATCTCTCATAATCCCTCCGTTAAAAAAAAGTAGGGCAGAAAAACCCAACAATTAATGAGAAAATTTACAACGCAATGAGGTGACAAGGTAGCCGCCAAATCCCAGATACAAGGGGATGAGGGCAAACCATTGACAGAACCCCCGTTTGTCCTCAGCGGTATAGCAGGAAGGAAAGGGTGAAAATAGCATCTCTGCTAATGACCTTGGCGATAGGGAAGCCGCCTGAAATCAGCAAAGGGCACTCCTTGGAAAAGTGGCAGGCCAGTCTGAGAATAGCAGCTAAAACTTAGAGTGCATCTCCAGGATACACGTGTGAGGAGTGCAGAGACTGGGATAGAAGCAGTCTGTGCTGTACATTCTGAAAACTCAACATACCAAAGTAGCTCTCCTGTACATTTATTGTCAGCCTTGCGGCCTTGCAGAGAGGGGGTTGAGGTCAGAGAGACAAACGGAGCTGGAAAATGTAGGACTTTGTAGGCCAGTTAAAGCATTAGGATGGGACAACATTAGAGGATTTTAGACAAGGGGTGACATATATATAAAAGCATCACTTTTCCTAAGTATGAATAATAGGGAAAGGAAAGTGGAAAAAATGCATATGAGTCAAACTTCTCCAGAAGAGGCTGATGACTTGGGTTGTACGGTATCCCTGGAAAGGAAGCAAAGGTGCCTATTTGGGGCGGTGTTTGGGAGATTTAGGCAATAGAACTCGCTCACTGATTGGCAGTGGAGTATGAGAAAAGGATAAAAGATTTACACCTAAGTAACTAGATGGATAGTGTGATTGTTATTAAAATGAGGAAGTCGTGGGAGTAGGTTTTGGGAACGGGGGAAAAGCAGGTGTTCTGCAGTGGCCTTGTTAAGCTGGAAGCAGATCTAGGGTTCAGCAAAGAGATCAAGACTTACAGCTCAATTTCAGAGTCATCAGCATGTAGACGGGGCAGCTGTGTGGTTTCTATACAAAATGGAGATCTGGTTAAACAATGTTCCACATTTTGGTTTTAAAAAATAATCTATTTGGAAGGCTTTCCATAACAATAGTATACATCAACTATTTAGTGACACAGTGGATTTCCATTATATTCTCCCAATGGGCATTTAACCAGCTGCAGTGGGCATCTTTGTACATGTATCTAGCACACGTGTGGGTATTAATTATAAGAGAAATTCCTAGAAGTGGGATTGCTACATTCAAGCATATGTGCACTTAAAATTTTGATAGCTGTGGCCAAGTACACCCAACAATAATGTATATGAATGTCTGTTTCCTCATACCATTGCCAAATTTCATAATCTTTGCCAATCTTATAGGTTAAAAAAAGAAATATGTTTTGTTGCTTAATTTGCATTTTACAGAATAATTAGTGAGGTTGAGCATCTATCCATATGGTTTTCAGCTACTTGAATTCTCTTTTTCTATAAACTGAACTGCCTGTTTTATCTTTTGCCTCTTCTTCCATTGAGCCGTTCTTGTTTTTTCTGGATTTTTTTCTCCTTTAATCTGTGGTACATAGCATAAATATTTTCCAGATTTTTACTTGTCTTTGAACTTTGGCGTTTTTTGGCAGCAAGATTTTTAAAACATGTTTGTTTTTTAAAATAAGTTGATGACTTCAGGGATCATAGTCATGTATTCAGAATGCCAGTGAGGTCCTGAAAGTAGTAGGAGTTAATTCTCTTCCTGCTAATTTGCTGTGTGCCTTTGGGACAATCACATACTCACGTGCCTCAGTTTCCTCCTTGTAAAATAAAAATCGCAACTTCTGCTTTACCTTCAAGAACTTATTGAAGAAGAAATCTATGAATACATACAGTAACTCTCTTTGGGTCTTAAATACTCTCAATATTCGAATGTATGCATGTGAGTTAGGTTCAGTAGCAAAGCAAATGTACAACATTGCAAACTAATGAAGAATTTCTGGGGGGTCATGTCCCCTGTGAAGCTTCGTTTTCCCCTGGTCCTTTTCCTATCGTCCTTCTCCTCATCCTCTTCTTGCCCTCTTCCTTTCCTCCCTTCTCCATTTCCTTTCATTCTTTGCTACATATGACGATTATTTCCAGATGCTGCTATCCTGGTAGAGAACTGTACATACTGATGTGGATAAATTTGTAAAATCATAAAGGAAACAAATGCTTAGTAATCAGTAGAAGCTCTGTCTTCCCTATCTTCTTTGATGACGTCTGCGAAATCATGAAACATGCTGATGTATTAGGCAAACTCACTGGGGAGTCACCAGTGCAGATGAAAAGAGGAAGGAAATGTTTAATGCCCTGTAGAAGTGGTCAAAATGTTTAGTGGACCAAGAACTGACCCAAGTGTCTGTAGATCGCGGAGCCAGCTCAGGCTCTCTAACTGGCTTCACAGTACTGATTTATGACTATGTCATCTTCTAAAATAAAAGTTACAAGATTTACTTGTTTTAAAGCTCAACCAGTCAAAGGAAGGTAGCTGTTTGAGCAAAAAATAAATTCAAAACTAGGGTTGTGAATGGCAGACTCAGTCACAGCCTCATCAGACATGAACACAAAGGGCGACACCACCAAGTTTTGCAGAACCCTTTTCGGGTCTTTGTGAAATACGTTTTAAAGACCTTTAATCTGAACTATCTTTTTAATTTTGGTAAAAACAATAAATTCTGTGACTAATTTGCTACAAATAGCTGGAAAGGGAGAGAGCGAGGGAGGTCGGAAGGAAGAGAGAGATTTCATAGTCCGGTTCCTATCCGACACCCTAAGGGCACCAGGAAATATTATCAGAAATGTTTTCTTTCTTAGCTCACACCAGATAATATATCTATATGACGTTCAGGTTAAATAATTAAATCTAAACCTTACAGCAGGGTGAGATAGGGCCAGCAGATTCCTGGTACTTATTTTGAATGGTGTGTGGCTATTTGACAAATTCTAAAACCCTGAATTCTGCAGAAAATAAATTTAACAACAAAAAAAAATATATGAAGACCTAACTGATTTTCCTAATATATTCCCTACATTTTTTTATCTATACTCAATATTTTTTCCCTACATTTTTTATGCTTTAAAAAGCATCCATGATCATTAGGACTGCATGGTTAAAAGGCATGCAGCTTTATTAAGTAAATCATTGGAAATCCAGGGCCTCAAACATTCATAGATTAGACCATTTGTTTATCTTGGTCAAGAAATACACAGGACATTTATTTGATTGAACAGTGAAGTTCTGCATTCATTCACTCACTCGTTATTTAACTACAATATGCCAATTCCTATGCTGGGTAGTTCACGGTGATATGAGGATGAATAAGGCATCAGCCCTTCTCTGAATGAGTATGCTATCTAAGGAAAAAGACAAACATGTAATTTTTCACATTTGAGGTGACCAATCTAATATGTGGGCTGTGAGTTGCTTTTTCATTGTTTTAGCCTATTTCAATAATTGATTAGATGTTAATAGGAGTCTTAACCCTCTCACAGATTTCTCTGGCATGTAAGTGGGCAGAGGGTAAAAGAACATTCTGATGATAATGTTCAGATGTTACTACAAAACAACCAAAGACAGATGGTCTCATTATGGCAAAAGCTGAGGAAAGGTGGAGGAAGACAGTGCATGATGGGAACCCACAGAAGATACAGATGCCATTAAACTCAGTGCTAGCTTTGGCATCGGATTTGAAGCCACTGAAGCGAGGAGGAGGTGCTGAGGACGCTGACGAGCGGACATCGCCAAGTGTGAAGACTCCCTGCCCAATCAGTCTTTTAGCTAGTCTGGTGTGTTTACTTTTGCACACCTGTTGACTGTGGAGGTAGTAAATGATTACTATGGGTCTTTATAATGATGTTTCCAGGCAACTTCCTCCTTGCTATCTAGCTTCTTATTTCACATTTCCTTTATCCTTGACTCCATTTCCTGCCCATAAGGACACTGTTGTTTCTGTTCACTAGGCTTTGGCACGCGGTCTCTTGAGTTGTTACTCTTCCAAGGACTTGGCTCAGATTCATCCTATTGGCTCTCCCCCCTTAAGAATCTCATACATAAAAATGCTCTGATGTAAGAGCCAGGCAAATCTGCTTGGTCTTCGACGAGAGAAAAGAAGTCTATTTTGATTGCCAAGGGCACTGCAAATTGTGCACAATGAATACTTTAAAGTATTTATGAAGGCATACCAGATGATCTCATGATGTCCCTTCCTTCCCTGAAGCCTCGTCACAAAACTGAAAACGTATAAACAAGTCCCCTTTTTGTTTCATCTCTGTTTTTATGTGTTTAGGGAAGAATATCAAAAGAATTGGATATGGAAAAAGTCTTGCCTTTTTATCTTGTCCCTCCCTCAGCTCTGCTGGCTGACAGAATCTCAGATAAACTTCTTGTAGCCTCTGTGCCTTATTCCCCAAGGTTTCTGTGAATGTGGCATTTCCAAATGAGTCAAAGTCAAGCTATAAGATGTTGTGGGTCTTGTACTTTGCTTTCTTTGTGTGAATACTACCTCATCAGCATTTAGCATGTTATCTGAATTATAGTCATATCTGCTTACATGCCTGTTTTGTATTTTGCCTTTCTTCTTTCAACCAGGAACATGTCTTACTTTACATAATAGACTTACTTGTTGGCTTTTATTAAATTGAATATTCATTAGTCTCTTTGAAAAAAGTGTTATTTTAAAATTATTGGAATATTAAGAAAATAGTTCATGAAACCATAACTTATCATTAAACTGGTGTGATGTTGGTAAATTCAGGCAACATTTCTCATTCAAAATTATCTTCTCTGGGGGGGATTTTGGGAAACAGATGGCAACGTAGGAAGGCAAGGCAAAAACCTCTTCTCAAAATCACATAGAACATGAAAATACAGCAAATACAACTAAACCTGAAAATGACCCAAAGACTGTAGAACAGACTGTCTACATCTGGGATGAAAAGAAGACCCTACAGAAAAGGGTTAAGTGTCAAAAATGAATCTATTGGGACCCAAAACCTCCCCCTGACCTCAGCCCACAGGTGGGAGGAAGAGGAACAGAGCAGGGAGGGAGTGGAAGCCCAGGACTGCTGCACGCCTGGCCCTGGAGATCTGCTGTGGGAGCACAAACCCACACTACATGGTGCCCTGGTGACTGGTGGGGCTGTGCAACAGAGGCAGATGGAACACTCGGGGAGACTAAGACCCCAGCTGCTTGTGGGAACAGACATGCTCTACTGGCCCCTGAGAAAAAAGCAAAGCGGGCATTTGGAAAGACTTCCCAGCAGTGAGAGGAATGCGAGAGGGCCAGGATTACACAGGGCTCTCTGCTCAGGAGAAAGGTCAGGTGGACAATACCTTCCCAGCACGCCCTCAGCCCAACAGGCTGGGAGCCCTCAGGAGCTTCAGATGCTTCATCCGCCTCACTGGCAACACAGCCCCAAGGTTACCCACTGCAGTGCATGGCCTGCCAGCCCACAGTGAAATCAGACTTTGGTCCTGAATAGGCTGAGGGAGAACCCCCAGCTTTCTCAGCCCTATTTTGGGCCAACCGGGGAGTTGTGTGCAGTAGCCAGCCCTGGGAGCTCTTTCCTCTCAGCAGGTGTTGATCCTGCTTGCCAGTGGCCTGCCATCACAGCAGGCTGGACGGAGGTCAGCTCCACCCGCAGCAGCTCCGGCAGTGCAGCACCAAGGCACCTCCCTGCATGCAGCACGCGGCCCAGCCCTGGGAGCTCTTTCCTCAGGCACCAGTCCTGCTTGCCAGCAGCCCTTGTCAGCAGGCCCCACCATCACAGCACTGAGGCTCCTCCCAGTGCACATTATCTCACTTGACCCAGCAGTGGAAGCAGGCATTGCACCTGGGAAAACAGAGAGATGCCTCCGTCTTCCTTGGTCCTATTTTGTCCCAGTCACAGAAGTACTGAGGGAGCCAATCCAGGGAGCTCCTTCCTCATGTCAGGGACCTGTCCTGTTCACCTGTGGCCCCCACCATTGCTGCAGGCTGGGTGGGGGTGGCTCTGCCCACAGCAACTCCAGTGGCACGGCTCTGAGTATTCTCATTGTTCATGCCATTAGCCGAAAGCCTAAACAGCCCGCCTGAAGTCAGATCACTACAAGCCAGACAGAAAGGTGCCCTGCCCCCTGCACACCAACAGTGGGGATTCCACACAGGTAATCGACCTTCTTGGCACTAGAGGGTGCCTCCTTAATAAGGCTGTTACTCCATAGGAAACACTGAAGAAATGAAGAGGCAGAGAAATTTGACCCAAACAAGACTGCCAGACAAAACACGAGAAAGGGGACTGAGTGTAGCTGAAATCATCAATCTTCTTGAGAAAGACTTCATGGTAAATGTCTTAAACATGATCATAGATTTATAGAAAATTATTCAAGATCTCAGAAAGGACCTCAATAAAAAGATAGACGACCTTTAAAAAATTTACTCAGAACTGAAGAACACAGTATCTGAAATGAAAAATGCAATGGAGGGAATTAATAACAGGATTACACAGGTTGAAGAAGTTGTAGGTGATTTGGAAATTACGTAGCAAGAAAACAAGTTGACAAACAGAGAGGAAAAGGATCTCTAGGAATGAAAGACCGATAATAGAGCTGTGTGTCCAACCCAAACAGAACAATAGTCACAGAATAGGAGGTACCAGAAGGAGAAGAGGGAGGCAAAGGTATTTTGAGGAAATAATTACTGAAAGTCTTTTTGAGGAAATAATTATTGAAAACTTGCTCAATCTGGGGAAGGAAATAAACACTCAGGTCATGGAAGCACAGAGATCTCCTAACAAAAGGAATCCTAGGAAGACAACACCAAGGTATATAATAATAAAAATGGCAAAGATCAAGGACAAGGAGAGAGCACTGAAAGCAGCCAGAGTGAGAGAAAAGATTACTTACAAAGGAAATCCCATCAGGTTACCATGAGACTTCTCAGCAGAAACTTTACAAGCCAGAAGGGAGTGGCATGATGCATTTAATGTAATGAAACAGAAGAGCCTCCAACCAAGAATGCTCTACCCAGAAAGATTATAATTTAAATATGAAGAAGGGATTAAACAATTTTCAGGTAAACAAAAGTTGAAGGAATTAACTGTCACGAAGCCAGCCCTACAGGATATGATAAAGCAACTGCTCTGGATGGAGATGTTTGTAAGGCTAAATAGCTGTCACCAGAGAAAATAAATGGACAGTAAAGGCGACAGACCTATTGATTACCAAGCAAATACAAAATTAAATCAACCATTCACAAAATCAGTAAAGAGATAAACAAAAAGTGCAGACCGTGACACCTAATATATAAAGTGGGGAGGAGGAAGAGAAGGAGAAGGGGGGAAAAGTACCTTTAGACTATGTTTGAAATACATTAATCAGCAATTTAAGATAGACTCTTAGATAGTAAGGAAGCTATCCTTAAACATTTGGTAACCAAAAATCTCAACCCTATAATGGCAATAAGTACATGTCTAGCAATAATCACCTTAAATGTAAATGGACTGAATGCATCAATCAAAAGACATGGAGCGGCAGAATGGTTAAAAAAACAAGACCCATCTATATGCTGCCTACAAGAGACTCGTTTCAGACTGAAAGACAGACACAGATTAAAAGTGAAGGGCCAGGAAAAGATATTCCATGCACATAATAGGGAGAAAAAAGCAGGAGTAGCAGTACTTATATCAGACAAAATATATTTCAAAACAAAGAAAGTAATAAGAGACAAAGGACATTACATAATGTTAAAGGAGTCAGTTCAACAAGAGGATGTAACCATTATAAATATCTATGCACCCAACATAGGAGCCCCTAAATGTATTAAACAAATATCAACAGAATTAAAGGGGGAAATAGACTGCAACACATTCATTTAGGAGACTTAAACACACCACTCACACCAATAGATAAATCAACAAGACAGAAAATAAGGAAACACAGGCACTGAAAAAACACATTAGAACAGATGGACCTAAAGGACATCTACAGAACATTCCACCAAAAAGCAGCAGAATATACATTCTTCTCAAGAGCACATGGAACATTTTCCAGAATAGATCACATACTAGGCCACAAGAAGAGCCTCAATAAATTCAAAGATTGAAATTGTATCAAGCAGTTTCCCAGACCACAAAGGTATGAAACAAGAAATAAATTACAAAAAGAAAACAAAAAAACCTACAAACACATGGAGGCTTAACATCATGCTCCTAAAAAATCAATAGATCAATGACCAAATTAAAAACAAGTTCAAGCAATATATGGAGACAAATGAAAACAACAACTTAACATCCCAAAATCTGTGGCAGTTTTATCACAGAAATGCAAAATTATATGCCAGTAAATTGGGCAAACTAGAAGAAATGGACAACTTTCTAGAAAAATATGGCCTTCCAAGACTGACCCAGGAAGAAACAGAAAATCTGAACAGGTCGATTACCAGCAACGAAATCGAATAGGTAATCAAAAAGTACCCAAGAACAACATCCTGGCCCAGGTGGCCTAACTGCTCAATTTTATCAAACATTTAAAGAAGAGCTAATACCCATCTTTCTTAGAGTATTCCAAATAGTAGAAGAGGAGGGAATACTTCCAAACTCATTCTATGAGGCCAGCATCACTCTAATACCAAAACCAGACAAAGACACCACCAAAAAAGAAAATTACAGACTAATAGCCCTGATGAACATAGACGCAAAAATCCTCAAAAAAGATTAGCAAATCGAATTCAAAAATTAATCAAAAGGATCATGCATCATGACCAGTGTGATTTATTCCAGGGAAGCAAGCATGGTACAATATTCATAAATCCATCAACATCATACATCACATCAACAAAAAGGACAAAAATCATATAAACCTCTCAATTTATGCTGAAAAAGTACTTGATAAAATTCAACATCCATTCATGATAAAAACTCTTAACAAAATGCATACAGAGGGTATGTACCTCAATATCATAAAGGCCATATATGACAAACCCACAGCCAACATCATATTTAACAGCCAAAAGCTGAAAGCTTTTCCTCTAAGATTGGGAACAACACAAGGATGTCCACTCTCCCCACTTTTATTCAACATAGTACTGGAGGTCCTAGCCATGGCAACCAGACAACACAAAGATAAAAGGCACCCAAACTGGTACAGAAGAAGTTAAACTGTTACTGTTTACAGATGACATGATATTATACATAGAAAACCCTAAAGACTCCACCAAAAAACTATTAGAACTAATAACTGAATTCAGGAAGGTTGCAGGATATAAAATTAATACTCATAAATCTGTTCCATTCCTACAAGTAATGAACTAGCAGAAAGAGAAATAAGGAAAACAACTCTATTTATAATTGCATCAAAAAGAATAAAATACCTAGGAATAAACCTAACCAAGGAGGTGAAAGACCTATACTCTGAAAACTACAAGAAACTAATGAAAGAAGTTAAAAGATACCAATAAATGGAAATCTATCTACTGCTCATGGATAAGAAGAATTAATTTTGTCAAAATGGCCATCCTCCATAAAGCAATCTACAGATTTAATGAAATCCCTATCAAAATACCAACAGCATTCTTCAATCAACTAGAACAAATCATTCTAAAATTCATATGGAACCACAAAATACCCTGAATAGCCAAAGCAATCCTGAGAAAGAAGAACAAAGCAGGAGGGATTAAGCTCCCTGACTTAAAGCTCTATTACAAAGCCACAGTAATCAAGACAACTTGGTACTAGCACAAGATTAGAGCCATAGATCAATGGAACAGAATAGGAAACCCAGATATAAACCCACTCATACATGTTCAATTAATATATGATAAAGGAACATGAATATACAATGGGGAAATGACAGCCTCTTCAACAACTGGTCTTGGTAAAACTGGACAGCTACATGTGAGAATGAAACTGGATTATTGTCTAAATCCATACACAAAAGTAAACTCAAAATAGATCAGAGACCTGAATATAAGTCATAAAATTATAAAACTCATAGAAGAAAACATAGGCAAAATTCTCTTGAATATAAACATGAGCAACTTTTTCCTGAACACATCTTTTCAAACAAGGGAAACAAAATTAGAAATGAACAAGTGGGTCTACATCAAACTAAAAATCTGTATAGCAAAGGACACCATCAGCAGAACAATAAGGCATCATACAGTATGGGAGAACATATTTGTAAATGACATATCTGACAAGAGGTTAACATCCAAAATATATAAATAAGTCATATGCCTCAATACCCAAAAAACAAATAACCTGAATAAAAAATGGGCAGAGGACCCGAACAGACATTTCTCCAAAGAAGAAATGAAGATGTCCAACAGGCACATGAAAAGATGCTCCATGTAATTAATCATCAGGGAAATGCAAATTAAAACCACAATTAGATATCACCTCACACCAGTTACAATGGCCAACATCCAAAAGACAAGAAACAACAAATGCTGGTGAGGATGTGGAGAAAGGGGAAGCCTCCTACACTGTTGGTGGGAATGTAAATTAGTTCAACCACTGTGGAAAGTAATATGGGGGTTCCTCAGAAAGCTAAAAATAGAAATACCATTTTACCCAGTAATTCCACTCCTAGGAATTTACCCAAAGAAAACATGATCACTGATTTGAAAAGACATATGCACCTCTATGTTTATAGCCAAGATATGGAAGCAACCTAAATATCCATCAATAAATAAATGGATAGAGAAGGTGTGGTACATACACATAATGGAATATTATTCAGCCATAAAAAGAAAAGAAATCCTTCCACTTACAATAACATGGATGGATCTAGAGGTTATTATGCTCAGTGATATAAGTCAAGTGGAGAAAGACAAATACTAAGTGATTTCACTCATTTGTGGAGTATAAAAACAAAGCAAAACAGAAGGAACATAAAAGCAGTAGACTCACAGACACTGAAAAGGGACTACTGGTTACCAAATGGAAAGGGTTGGGGAGGGTTGGTTTGAGAGGGAGAAGGGGATTACGAGGCACTATAATTTGCAATCACAACATAGGTAGGTCACGGGGTTGGTACGGCAGCACAATTAATGACTCTATAACATCTTTTTATTTTGAAAGGCAGTGACTGCAGTGGAGGGTGTGAGGTCTTGATAATATGGGTGAAAGTTGAACGACAGTTTTGTGTATGTGAAACCATCATAAGATTTTATATCAATGAAACTTTAATAAAAATAAATAAATAAAAATTGAAAAAAATTAGGTTCCTTGACAAAAGATCATCTTTTACATATTAGTTTGTTTTATATTTTTCACTTTTCCATGTTTTCATTATAGAAATAATGCATTTGTATAATAAGAGTTTGCAAAAAGATATGTCACTCTTAACTCCATAACCTTAATTATAACATCTCAAATTAATATTTTAATGTATCTCTTGCTTTGTTTCCCAATACGTATTTTAAAAGTTGTAACCGTAAAAGGCGTTTGTTTTCCTCCTGCTTTTTTTTCACTGAATAACACAGTCTGAGTATTTCCCCTTATTAAAGTGGGCATCATAAATATTGAATATTGAATTTTTACTCTTTTTCAATAATAGTAAATAGTCATAAGGTTTACTTTAAACACAAATCACTGTGGCTTCTTATCCATGCACCGAAATATTAGGGTATGCTGTTATTCAAAACAACTGGACTAAATAGTTGAGCATGAATAAAATAGAATACCATTGCTTGCAGTTCTGCCTTAACTTGGTGATTTGTAGTTCTTTCTTTCTATCTACCATGTAATGAGTATCTCTTGATGAATTGGTAACAGAAACAGAGACACAAGTCTGATTCATGTCTCTGTCTCTGATGACTTCCAGAGGTATGACTTGGTGTTTGGAACCTGGCTTCCCTTGAAGTTTGTTCCAATTTTAATAAAAGATGCTCAGCTGAGGCTTCAACAAGTCAGGCAGATCTACTTGTAAAATGAATAATGGACAATCTAAGAGCAGCATTTAGAAAGAACTGTGGCAATCTTATGATAACACAGTGACCTTTTTGTTTATTAAAACAAAGAACCACTAGCAAGGTAGGGTTAACCAAGTTAGTCACTCCACTATTTGGGTCTGTGTATAACTTTTACATTTATGTCTCCTTAGCCCTTGGACTCTGTCTAGTCAGTGGTTCTGTCACTGAAATAGAAATAGTTGGCTAGATTGTGATTGTTTTATTTGTAATATTTAACTCCAAAATACACAGAGGAAAGCAATTCAAAGAACTAAGATAAATCTCTATCGTCCTTCAGAGAATCTGCAAAACTCTACCCGATTATGGAGAAACTAAAAAGAAGATGGAACATTCTTTAAGTAAATCTAAGCAGTTTCTTGACTTCCATGTTCTATGTAAGCACATGTTAAATAAAAGACATTTTTAACTCAGGATCATTAATATCTGTGGTCATATTAGAAATCCTGGATATTTTTTTTTAATGCCATATGCCATGACAAGAGAGCTGAGCTTTTTGACCAGCAGGAGGATGCATGAAGCTGGAAAAGGTGAGAGTAAAACTGAGATATGGCGCGGCCTAATACACGTCAGAGGTGGAAAGCTGCCAAAGTAAGCTATGCTAAATCATCTCATCCGTAATCGAGGTTTATTCCTGAAATCTAATTACATTTGATTAATATCTTGGTTCAAGTAAGAGTTGCATTAAAATTCAGAAGATATTTGCATTGTAGGTGCATTTTTTAATTATATAGAGTCCTCTTAGCTTGTCAGAGAAAACATTAGACTAGATTTAAGGCAGTCCAAGAAGGGGGTGCCATGTTGGGCAACTTTCACATGTAGTCTTTCAAGGTCCTTGATAGTCAGGAACTATTATACTTCTCTATGAATTTCACTTATCACTACATGCTTATTTGCGTATCTTAAGAAGTTAAGAGGTTTCTCTTTGTAGAGTGGAAAACAAGATAGTGCATAAAAGGATTTGATTAGAAATTCAATTGACATACGGCAATGTTTTTTCTTTCTTCTCTATTTCAAGAAATGAGCCATGTGGCCAAGGATTCACTTCAGTGAAAAGGAGAAACCAAATTGGGCCGTTGAAACTCCTGGGCTTGGAAGGCCAACAGATTGAACTTAATTCTAGCTCAGAAATTTACTACCTGTGTGACCTTGGTCAGAGCCTCTGAATGTCAATTTTATTAAGTGCAACTTACCTTTTATTTAATCAATCAAAAATCCTTATTGGGCACTTCCTTCATACCAGGCATTATTCCAACTACTGTAAATTTAGCAATACAAGATCTCTGCCCCTCACAGAGTTTATCTTCTAATACTTTTAGGATTATTAGGCTGATTAAGTGAGTGCATGTATTTAAATCTTTTAGCATAGTGGTTGGTGGTTGGTACAGAATAAGTACTCAATAAATTTTCACTTTTCTCCTATTTGTCCAATATATTACTTTTTGGAAATCCGTGAATAAAACCTTAACCCATCCTAGTGGGACACAGCACTTGTCGACTTAAACTTTCTCTGCCAAATAACCACAGAGAAGATTAGTCCTGTCCATTTCAAACATCACATCCTCTACCCATAGGTCACAAACTCCAATGCCTATAGCGCCCAGGCAGAGAGGTGAATGAGTGAATCAAGTTGCAGTGAAAGGAAACAGGAGGTGGTGGGGTTGTGCAGCTAGGGGGTTACATACCAAGTTTAGAGGGAGTTCCAGCTAGTGTTCACTGTGTTGATGAATGGGCCCAGTATTGCCATTGTCTTCTAATTTTGCAAGGGAAATAGGAAATCCAGTTTATTATGTAAAATTTCCACATTGTGAATTATAGGGAACTAATTAACACACACACACACACACACAGCATAACAATTTCGTGCACACCTAGTAAAACAAATCAATGGACCACATGTTTGTAACTTCTAAGAAGTACTTTGCTCATGTATCTACCTGTGGGATTGATGATGATTAAGCCGTGATTAGATCAGATAGTCTCACTTCAAAGCCCTTCAGAGTTTCTTCATTTTCTACACTGAACTGAGTTGAAATCTTATGAGTGTCATGATCACCTCTGGAACTTCTTAAAAATATACATTTCTAGAACCCATCCCCTGCTTATTAATTACATCTTTAGAAATGTAGCAGAACAGTCTGCATTTTGAAGTTCTTTCCCACACGATTCTCGTGACGGTCTGGGCCTGGGAACTGTGGACGTGCAGGATGAAGGACGGTTCCTTCAGCAGGCAAAGCCCTTTGCAGACGTGCTGGGCGTGTTGCCCTGCAGAAGGCTTCTCCGCCTCGCTCGCCAGCCACACCACGCGGCTGCGAGTCCTGCGGCCACTGGCACTGTGATGCTTGATGCTGGGCGTCTGCACAGCACCCACTCTGTTGCCCTTCTGATTTCTCTCACGGAAAACCTGTGGTCACCCTTCAAGCCCCAGTTATAATGTTACATTTTCTCCACTGCATTCTGTGATCCGCGAGGAAAACAGGTGCTCCTTCATCTGCGCTTTCAAAACACTTTGAACTTAACCTGAATTAGTGCCGAGGTATTTTCATTGTTCCACATGTGTCTTTTCACTAACATTGTCTTAGCTTGAGCTGCTGTAACAAAAAGACATAGATTGAGTAGCTTAAATAACAAACATTTATTTCTCACAGTGTCAGAGGCTGAGAAGTCCAAGACCAGGTGCCAGCAAACCGAGGGTCCGTGGAAGCCTGGCTTCCTGGCGTGAAGTCACTCTCTTTTCATTATATCCTCAGGGTCCTAGAGGAAAATCCTCTCTCTTACTTCCCTTCCTTTAAGGGCATGAATCCTGTTCATGAGGGCTCCATCCTCAAGACCTGCTTACTTCCCGAAGGCCCCATCTCTACATAATGTCACATCGCGGCTCAGAGCCTCAGCATGTGAATTTGGGGGGGACACGGACATGCCTGCATAGCGCATGATGTTCAGTGCATGACAGGTTTCTCATGAGTGGTTGATGAAAAAAGTGAGAATGTTGATATAAATATAGAGGAGCCAGTGTTCACTCTTCACCAAGTCCTCGTTTCATCCACATAGAGAGGGGCACCCCAGCGAGGGGAAAAAAAACAGTGACTCAGAACTTAATTTGCAGGGTTTATGTTTTTACACTGTGATTTTGCTCATTAATATTTGAACTAGCACGAAAGCAAATAATTTATTTTATAAAACATTTTTAAAAATTCTGCCATCACATTCAAAATATGTGATTTTGGAAAAGCTTTAAATTACAGAGTGCTTATGGTAATTCTATCATTTTTAAAAAAATGTTGATCTCTTTATCAAAGTTTCAGCCCCAATTTAAGTGGACGCTGCTTCCGAGCTAGAAACCTCCAGGGAGGGCTAGACACCGTGGCAGGGAGGTGTGCAGGTAATCCTGCTCAACGAGGCTAATGCCAGGAGACATTTACAGTCTGTGACAGTAGCCAGGGACTCAGACAGCTTTATGGATGTGTCACCAGGCTGAGAAGAGAAGGCAGCACAGCAGGGCGACAAGGACATGTTCTGTGTGTTCATCGATCTGCAGTCTCCCATGGAAAACTTCACATATTTCGGAGTGTCTTGAGTGCTTTTATCGATGCAGCTCCTGCCAGCTGAGCATGGAATTGGAGTCGCCACATCTGTATCTCATGTCGTGTTGGGACTGTCATTCTAGAATTTATCCAGAGATGATGCAGAAAAGGAGGGGTGCTGAGTATCTCATCAAATCATTTTGGGTGGGTTGCTGGGGAAAACTGAAAAACCCTGAAAAGTCAAAGGAGGATAAAACGGCCCAGTCTATATCGCATGTGGCTGCTATTAAGGAATTCCTGCAATCCTTTGTTACTGAAATCCTCTATTGCAGCAGGTGATGGATCTTGACCTGGGAATCAGTCAGTGGAGCAAAACTGTCATCCAAGAAGACGATATAGAAAGCCGATAGAATGTTAATACATGTCTAGTTTGCGAGTGGGTGTATTCATGGGGCAGATTGAATCAGGGCACGTCAGTAAGTCATACAGTTACACAGACTAAGAAGGACTCTGAAAGGTCATGCAATCCATTTTCCTATCTCTAAGTCAGAAAACCCTGAATTTATATGGAGACAGCAATGCAAAACTAAACACCCTATAGAGCTATAACGTGCAGTTAGTATGGGACATTAATTTCAGTTTTTAAAAGATATTTATAAATGGTACTTGCTTATAATTCCTTTTTATATTAAACAGTAAGGTCATGATTAGTTTCTCGTGAACAAAGTAATTCTGAAGGCTTTATCTCCTGAGTTTAGTTTCTGACTTCCTTTGGTCGTAGTGTACTTGATTATTAATTTTTCAGTTTGAGCCAACATACTCTACAGCCAGGTGTGATGTTAGGAATAATGTTCTGAAAACATTTATCATAGTTTAACAGGAAAAAAAGACAATCTTTACTCAGGGTATTTGGGATACTCAAAGGAGCACCTTCCAAAGCCTGGGTTGGGTTTAATGGGGGCATAGGAAACTTTAGTGAAGGTTTCTTGATGACTATCTGTGAGTTTGCATATTATTTATTATATATTCCACAATTAATGTGTCTCAATAAATCTTTAGAACTATAAGGTATAGTGGAACAGCCCTCCCTATTTTCATTTAAAATGTTTTTCTCTACCTCTGCACCCCATTCCTTGCTCTTTGGAATCGCAATCTCTTTAAGCTTACAAAACAAAATCTTTAGTCCTTTTTGCCCATCTCTAGGTATGACCCGCAGCAGCCTCTCCTTCATGATGACGTTTTCTGAAAGAATTAAGCACTTCCCCATGACTCCCTGACCTCTTGATATTTGGCTTCTGTCGCTACTGCTCCTCTGAAGTGACTCTGACAAAGTGTTTAGGGACTCCAAGGGGCTGCGGAGTCCTCATCTGCCTCGGCCTCTCCAGCCTACGGCACCCTTGCCTCCGTCCGCTCAGGGAACCTGCTCCCTTGGCCTTTGGAGCACGTCCCTTCTCATTCGTCAGCAGCCATGCCTCCCTGTCTCTGGCACTTTCCCCTCTCTTACTGGCATCCAAAGTGCCGGTGATTCTTGCGCTTCCATTTTTATCCTCATTTCCTCTCTTTTTTCTTCTTACAGTATATACTCATTGATGTTAGCAGCTTCCGGTTCTTCGACTGTCCTTAATATTCTGGAAATTAACAATTTCTGTCTCCTGCACAGATGACTTTGCAGAGCTAAGCCTTAACACCAACAGTGTGCTGCACAGCTCCACTTGCATATGCTTCAAGCCTCTGCAGGTCAGAGGGACCAGTGCCAAACTTCTCATGCCCCTCCTAGCCAACCCCATGTCCCGTGTGTCCTGTGCGTCCATGGAATGGCACTACCCGTCATATAGTTTATCAAACTTCCCTCTTTTCTCTCCTTCATGAACCTTATCACATTCCTATGATTTTACTTCTTTGATATTCACGCACACTTGAGAAGCATCAGTGACTAGTTCTACAGCTCTGACAACTTTTTTTCTTATTAATTCACAGAAGGCACAGTGAAATCTACACGTACCTAGAAACACAAAGAATTGCTAGGTAGGACCATGCCTGGTGCAAGGGCAGAAAAGATAAGGGTCCATTGTCAGCAAATGTGTAGTGTAGATGCCTGTTGTTTTCCAGCCTCATAAGTTAGCCGTTCCTCTTTTTATCCCCCAGGGTGTCTCTGATGTCTGTTGGCATAAGAGAAACATTTGCTATCCACAAATTATTTTATTTTGTTGTAACACCAGAGATGTCTGCATTTTTAAAAGAATACTTTAGAGTCATAAACCCAAAGAAATTATACTTAATGTGAGAACCTCAAGAACTGGGGAATTAGGTAATGACTTAATTTGGAAAGTAAAGTTTCCTCAGACTTTCTTATATCTTATTACAAAGATAACTAATACTTTTATAAAAGTCAACCTAGTTTTAAGACAGTGTGCTTTGCCCAGAGAATCTGGTATGCGGTGCAAACCCCAGGGAGGACAGAGATTACCCCAAGGTGAGTTCCCGGATACAGGCTGGACGGGGCAGATGGAGGGGCCCTGCAGACCAAGCAAAGATTTGGCATTTGTTCCAAATGAAATGGGGAGCTTCCTAAACTTTTTAAGTAGGGGTATAATATAATTCCATCAGCTGTGCGTATTAAGTTTTATATAAGCAAAACCAACAAGTAAGGAAGAGAAAGGATCAATGTACGACAATATCTAAAATGAGGTAGTAACGGACATAGAAATGAAGAATTCAGAAATATGTTCTGCAGTTAGCATTACCAAATCTTTTGATGTATTAGATGTGATTAGAATGGATCAAAGACATCTAGTTTATTGCTTGAGCAAATGGGTGCGTAACAGCCCTAATTTTCTGAAATGGGAACAACTGGAGATGAAAAAGCCTTTGGAGAGAGATCAAATTTCTGACTTAGCCACATTAAGTTGGCAATGCCTATTAGACAGCTAAGCGAAGGGAGCATTTGCGCACACGGGAATGACTTTGTAGTAGTTATGTTTCATAGGAGGAATACCCTAGACTGCTTAGCTACTTTAATATGTACAGGGACTAGGGAACTATTACCTAGGTCTGACAATAGGTCCCTATTTCCTCTGCTCTGACATTGCTCTGCAGATACAGAGACCTAAAACCTGGCAGTGTAGTCTGGGTTATATTTCAGGAGCCTTCTTGCTGGGCACAACTGCAACCTCATCTGGCTGCCCTTATTCCTAGACTACCTACTTGCACAACTCCGGCGTTAATTCAGAGCAAACGAAATAAGGCATCCTTGAGGATATACTCCAGTTGTATTTCTAGAATGTTTCTGAGAAATGTTAGAATGGTATTAGCAAAGGTTCCCGAACTTCTCTCTCGGTCCTCCCTGAACTTCACCCTTGGTCATTTTTGGTTCATGTCTTCGTAAAGATGTTTTCTGGCTGAGTCACGTTTCTGGTCCTGTTGGTTATGTTAGGGAAATTGGGGTGGAGGGAAAGAGAGAGGCAAGGTGCTTATGACTGAGAGGTCATTGGGAAAGAATGGCTGGTGAGGTTGTGAAGCAAATTTGGTAGAGAGGAAAGTTAAAGAGAGCGAAGGACAGATGGTGGGATTCCAAGCTGAGATGAAGGGTTTAATGTTTGGCCTCCAAAGATTGCATTGTAATTATTTGGTGGAAAATTGCGTTATTATGAAATGTAATTATTACTTCCTAAGGGATTTGTAGAGCAAGAGATGAGGGAAAACAACAGCTCAAAGGAGGAGCCTTTGGCAGCAAGAGACATTATATAATATACACAGCCAAGGTTTTCAACTCTGGATAGGAACAATATCCAAGTCTAAACGATGGACCTCCAAGCCAGAAATTCTGAAAGGTCCTCTCTCGTGCTATGTTAATTATAAATTAACATATCTCTGCCAGAGGGAAGCCCCCACTTCTTCAATAATCCCTACTGTTACAGTGCAGCCAGTGGTTATGCTTCTGGGTAAAGTGTTGCAGACTGCCAGGGCAGTGTCTCAGTTGCCAGGTGGCCAGCAGTGTCACACTGTACCTCTCTGTTAGTTAAGAAGTACGTTGAGGGGAGAGTGCTTTCTTTCGAGTGCAGTAATGCTCTACGCTGCATTCATTAATTTTATGGAAAGGGAATCTTACCTAACCATTGATAAGATTTCATAATTCTGAAATGCAGTAATCACACTAACATGTGTAGGTGGCAAATCAATAGTTTTCCTGGAAAACTGAGTAACACTCCACTATACATTGAACTTTTTTAAAAACAATTACTTTGCAGTGGCACAGAGTTTCGGAGAAGGAGCCAAAAGCAATAGTAATGCGCTCCATCCTGATCCTGTTGTCTGCAGCAGAGGGACAGTAACGGCTTTCACAAATGCTGAGGGCCGGCGTCTCCTGCTGCGGGGATCCCTTCAAGCTTTATTCTCCAGCTTGTGCACAGACTTCCTGCCCTATCAGCCTCAAAGCGTTATGTTCACCTGATGCTTTTACCTTGTCTTGAGGCTGCTCTCTAGGTTTCTACTGTCAGATTCTTGACTTCGGATTCACAGTTAAATGAACCAAAATGTAGAGTTGTTACTTTCTTCCTTTTTGCCTCCAGTGACTTGTGTAACACTGTGTTTTTCTGTTTGATATTTCCAATAGAAATATTAGATGTCAACAAGAGAAAAATAGATTTTTTTTTTTGCATGATACTTTAAAGATTTCTGAAGGGGAAAAAACACTCAAACCTGAAATTTTTAACTGTGACTCCCTTTGTCGAAAAGGGAACAGAAAAAAGGCAATCATCAGGGCGTCTAAGGAGTTTGATTCTGTAGCCTTTCCAGAAAGAAGGATTGGATGCCTCTTAAATTAATTTCTGTTGTAAGTGGATGACTTTAATGGGTGTCTAAAAATATCAAATATAAAACAGGTAATAACTGAACTGAAACTTTTCTTCATCCCAAAATATTATGGATAGACTCCACATGATATACAGCCAGGGCCAAATACGAGGACTGATAGGGACATCCAAGATGATCTAACTCAAGCTTTTTCCTTGATAATTCAGCAAGTTAAAACCAGAAAAAAATTCTACATGCCTAGTATTTCCCAGTTCAATCAAGGCAAAGCTGGAGGGGCTCACCGCTAAGCCAGTATTTCTGTCAACAATCCAATTCAAAAAGCTGTGGCAGTACAGCTGCCTCACAATAATTCCTGTGCACAAAACATAACTTGGATTCATAAATACTTGGTCAACTAAAACTTGTTTGGTTCCATAGTCCGCTAAAAAGTGTGTCGGAGCTCATTCAAGCTTCAGGAATTGATAGTTTGTGATCAATTAGCACAGGAAGTTGTAATTCCCAAGATCCAATGTGACTTCTCTGCCAAGATTCAATGACACACTGCATAACTTTCTTCTGCAGGGTTCCTCCATTGGCTGACTATGAGAAAATTGTTCCTGTGGTATGGCTGCATTTCAGAGAAACATTTCATAAAATCTCTCAATATACTCACGTGGAAGAGGAGAAGTGAATGTTAGATGAGAGTACTCTGTTGATGGATCCATAGTTTATTTTTAAATTAATATCGTAACAGTCCTATAGTTTTTAAGGCATGCTTTTTAAATGTATTGAAGTATAGTTAATATACAAATTTTATTGGTTTCAGGCATACAACATAGTGATTTCACAGTTATCAACTTTATTAAATGCTCATCCCGACTAGTGTACTGTCAACATAGAAAAAATTTTATAAAACTATTGACAATTTTCTAAAGTCTCTCAATATCCTCACAAAGAAGAGAGAGAAATAAATATTAGATGACAGTACTCTGTTGGTGGATCCATAGTTTATTTTCAAGTAAATATTGTAACAGCCTTACAGTTTTAAGATATGTCTTAAGGACGAGGGAGACACCTTCCTTTGTGTGATTTCAGAACGGTGTGAGACCAATGGATAAAAGTCAAAGATTTAATTTGATTGGTTATAAAAGGTAATGGAATTTCTTTGGAGATAATGAATTTTCCATCACAGGGAGTATTCAGCTAAAGAGATAAAAACCTACATCTGACAGCAGTTAGGATAATCTAGTACAACAGTTCTCAGAAAATTTTTGTCCAGACCCATTTACATTGTTAAAAATTACTGAGGATTCAGAAAAAGCTTTTGTTTATGTGTTATGTCTATCAATAAATACAATGAAATAAAAATTTTTAAGTTATATTTCACTTTAACAATAGTGAGCATTACTATTAGTGGCACATTAACATAAACCACATAGTTGTATAAAAATATCTATTTTTCAATACATAGTGAGAAGAGAAAAATCATTTTGCATTTCTCTGGTTTACTAGAAGAAAGCTGGATTTGCATATCTGTTTCTCATTCAGTCTCATGAGGTCTGTGCTTTTGAAAAAAAAATTACCGTCACATGAATACGTAGTTTGAAAGGGGGTGGTGGTGGTGGTATTTTGATCACCATTTTAGATAATTGTGGATAATGGATGTGTGAAACTCAACAAACAGAAGTTTCTTAAAGATTAATTGCAATGTGGAATCTGAAACCAAACTATGCATGATTTTTTAACATCATGCATTAGTCATTTAGAAAATGCAGGTTCACTCAGTTATATAGATCTTCTAAACATTAATGAATTTTATTATGCAATCTCAAAAATACACATTTAATAACATCATCAGTCATCTAATCAAAGAAGTCTTTTAAGTATTGGGAAGCTGTCAAGCTAACCGTGTTGCACACAAGTCTTCCAAAATTGTGATTTTTGTTTGAAAGATAAAATGTTATCAGATGTCATAAATAGTTTTCTTTGAAGTGGCAGGCTCACTTTATTAATTTGGGAGAAACTGCCAAGTAGTCAAGTATAAAAAGAAAAAAAATAGTTTGTCTATTAGTGGTTTTATCAAAAGAAAATAGAGTTTGTTAAAAAGCATCTCGTTCAGCTCATACTCAATGGTACAAGGATTTTCCTTGAGACAGCCATTGTACTTCCTTAGTAGAAGCAGCACTTCCTTTGTATTTCACATTGCATTACACAGAATATTAAAAAGATGTATTATTTGCCAGCCAAGATTTAATAAAGTCAGTCATTTTTCTGCCTTATCAGGGAAAATCTTAAGTGAAATGCATATAATTTGACTAGTAATATAACTCCTGATTTAGTTTGTGCCACTGCCTCGACTCTTCCTAAGGCACCACCATTTTCACCCACGATTGTTTTTGCACCATCAGTGAAAATGTCACCTCAGTGAAAATGTCTTAGTATCTGTATGAATATACTTTGACGCTGTGGAATTCTTAGGATGGTCTAGGGGACTCCCAGTTCTCTATAAGCCATGCTTTGAGAACTGATTTGCTAATTAATAGCACACGGTCTGGAATAGACTACTTTGTTTTGATTTCTGGCTCCATTATTTACAAGTTTTGGGAGCTTGGGCAAGTTAACATTTCTGAGCCTGCTTCCTTATCTATAAAGTGGAGACCATCCTAGTAACTGCCAGAGGATAGTTGTAAAACAGCTAAACAGTATAGAAGAGAAGCACAATTCCTGACTTCATTTGATGTATTTTGATATATGTCACTGTGGTGGTGATAATGCCCCAGTTGTTGCAATAGAAGAGAAAGTTAGCTTGTGTGATCTGGACCTGTTGGAAATTAGAATAAATTACACTTAAGAAACATTCAATGTGGAAATTGTCTGATTATTTTTAACTTGTAAAAACTACCACCACCACCACCCCAAAAGTTATGACATAGTCAAAGCAAGAGATACTTGTTCGGGTGGGTGGTAGTAAGTCTCTCCCACTTCCAAACAAGGTCAACATAAATAAACACAGCAGATAAGTAGGTGAGTAGAAGGGAGTAAGCATGATATGTGAGATCAGTGTCAAGCCTGCCCCTTCCAACCAGACTGGTGTGTATGAATCCCTTCTGTATAAAACTCTAGTCCTATACTTTCACCTCATTTCTAAGCGTTTAACCGTAAGCACTGAGGTTAATGAGAGCTGTGAAGCTGGAGTGCATGGTTCTGAATCCCAGCTTAACCTCTTCCTGGCAGTGTGGCTACAGGCATTTTCTTTTATGTATGTATTTATTTACTTATTTATTTTTAAAATTTATTTTGGTATCATTAATCTACAGTTACATGTGCAATATTATGGTGATTAAACTACCCCCTTCATCAGGTCCCCCC
>JAQQAC010006904.1:71627087-71645889 GCA_029783875.1 Phataginus tricuspis | reverse complement strand
ACCCCTTTATCATTATGTAATGTCCATCTTTATCTCTTGCTACTTTCTTCGTTTTGAAGTCTATTTTGTCTCATACAAGTACTGCAACACCTGCTTTTTTCTCTTTATTGTTTGCATGAAATATCTTTTTCCATCCCTTCCCTTTTAGTCTGCGTATATCTTTGGGTTTGAGGTGAGTCTCTTGTAAGCAGCATATAGATGGGTCTTGCTTTTTTATCCACTCTGTTACTCTGTGTCTTTTGATTGGTGCATTCAGTCCGTTTACATTTAGGGTGATTATCGATAGACATGTAGTTATTGCCATTGCTGGATTTAGATTCGTGGTTACCAAAGGTTCAAGGGTTGCTTCTTTACTATCTGAAAATCTAACTTAACTTTCTTGTTAAGTTATTGTGAATGCCATCTGATGTTTCTTTATCTCTCCCTTCCTATTCTTCCTCCTCCTTTCTTTATATATTAGGTGTTTTATTCTTTGCCTTTAGTTGGTATTTGGATGGTCTGCTTTCTTTGATATGATTTTATTTTCTCTGGTGACATCTTTTTAGCTTTAGGGGTGTTTCCCTCTAGAGCAGTCCGTTTAAGATATCCTGTAGTGGTGGTTTATGAGAAGCAAACTCTTTCAACTTTCCTTTGTCTGGAAATTGTTTAATCCCTCCTTCATATTTAAATGATAATCGTGCTGGATACAATATTCTTGGTTCGAGGCCCTTCTGTTTCATTACATTAAATATGTCATGCCATTCTCTTCTGGACTGTAAGGTTTCTGTTGAGAAGTCTGATGATAGTCTGATGGGTTTTCCTTTGTAGGTGATCTTTTTTCTCTCTCTAGCTGCCTTTAATACTCTGTCTTTATCTTTGACCTTTGCCATCTGAATTATTATGTGTTTTGGTGTTGTCTTCCTTGGGTCCCTTGTGTTGGGAGTTCTGTGGGCTTCCTTGGACTGCGAGACTATTTCCTTCCCCAGTGTGGGAAAGTTTTCAGCAATTATTTCTTCAAAGACACTTTCTATCCCTTTTTCTCTCTCTTCTTCCTCTGGTACTCCTATAATGCGAATATTGTTCCGTTTGGATTGGTCACACAGTTCTCTCAATATTCTTTCATTCCTAGAGGTCCTTTTTTCTCTCAGTACCTCAGCTTCTTTGTATTCCTCTTCTCTAGTTTTTATTTCATTTATCGTCTCCTCCACCGTATCCAATCTGCTTTTAACACCGTCCATTGTGTTCCTCAAGGATTGGATCTCTGACCGGAATTCATTCCTGAGTTCTTGAATATCTTTCCGTACCTCCATGAGCATGTGAATGATTTTTATTTTGAACTCCCTTTCAAGGAGAGTCATAAGGTCCATATCATTAAAATCTTTCTCAGGAGTTGTGTTCATAATTTTACTCTGGACCAGGTTCCTTTGGCATTTCATATTTGTGTATGGAGCCCTCTAGTGCCCAGAAGCTCTACTCTCTGGAGCTGCTCAGCCCCTGAAGCAATGTCAGGGATTGTAGGGGAGTGGTATTGGTGCCTCGGGGGAGGAAAGGGCTGTTTCCTGGTTCCTGGCTGCTATGCCTGTCTCCATTGGCTGAACCGGTGAGCTGAGCACACAGGTATAAGCCTCTGTGCTTTGCCTTTTAAGTTGCTGTAGAGAGATCCTCCCTCCGTTTGGCCCAACACCAGGGAAGGGCTTCCAGGTTTGCAAGCCCGGTGGGGCTGGCCAGGCGAAAGGTGCACTAGTCTGCCTGTCACAGAAGGGGTTCCTGGAGCCGTGCAGGCAGCCAGGGAGCTGGCACACCTGAAGATCAGAAACCCCCCAATCTGCTGGGCAGAGTACACCCGGACAATCCTGTCCACCTGTCCTTTCTCCCGAGCAGCAAGCTCCGTGCAGTCCTTGCCCCCTCAGCAGGCCTCCTTCCAAGTTCCTCCCTGCCAGGAAGTCTCTCAGACTGCGTGCCCCTTCCCCGTCCTGGAGAAGCTGGATATGGATCCCTGATCTCACAGGCAGCCGGAATCCTTGTCTCTCCAGGAACTCCGCCTGTCTTAGCTTTCCAAGCTCCTAATTACAAGAGCATCATGCAAGCACCATGAAACGTAGGTTTGTGCTCCCAGAGTAGATCTCCAGAGTTAGGTATTAAGCAATCCCAGTTCTCCACTCCCTCTCTGCTCCATTCCTGTTCCTCCTGCGGGTGAGTTGGGGTGGGGGAGGGGCTTGGATCCCGCAGGACCACAGGTTTAGTACGTTATCATTTTCTGTGAGGGCTGCTCTTGTCTCCAGGTGTATGCAGTTTATTGTAGTTCTCTTTCCCGTTGCTCTTTCAAGAGTAGTTGTAGTAGCTTTATTTTCATATTATATGCGGTTTTAGGAGGAAGCCTCTGTCTCACCTCTCACACCGCCATCTTTAATCCCTCCTGCTGCTATGGGCATTTTCCTTAACCACTCCGTACCTCAGTTTCCTCATCTGAAAAGTGTGGGTAATATTTGCACCTTTTGCATGGACCGGCTATGAAGGTTCGCATTTGTGAAATGCCTAGAACGCTACCTTGTACAGAATAAGCGTTCACAAAATGTTCTCAATTTCCTTTGTCAGAAAAGGTACTACTAACAAACTTTAACATATGGCAATGTATACATTTCATGTTTTTGTGGAACTGCCTGACTTGGGATTTCAAAGATAAATCAACCAATATATGTCCTTTGAGATGCGTGAAGTCAAAAGGTAAAGGTGGCTTTAGATGAATAGCTGATGAGCATATATGACATAACAACATGGCAGGTATGGAAGAAAAAAGAGTGATATACAAATATTTAACAGCCAGTAAGCAAAGAGTACTGATCAAGAAAAGAGATGCTAGTCCTGAACTGGAGCAGGGCCCCGGATCCTCGCAGCGGGCACCTATCTGTCATTCGTTGGCTCTCACACCAAGGAGATACACCAAGTAGCATTTTCTGTGGGCTCAGCATAGATGTAATTATGCATATCAGCTAATCCATTTCAAATACAATGGTGATCACAGTTTTATTGGCTGCTGAGTAGTTTGTTTTATCCCCCCCTCAATACTAGAAAAGGACTCATTTCCAGAGTGAAGTGAAGACGTTCAGGGCAGTGAGCCCAGGAGTTCTAGTCCTAGCCTCTTAGGAACCTCAATAAGCGAAGTCACAGTAAAAACCAGCCTACGTTATCACCCAAGACAAAGAAAGAGCATAATCCCCTTGCAACTAACATTTATAACTCAGAGCCAAAGTACCTAGTTCAGTAGGGAGCAGGGACCATGGGAGTTAGAAAGAAGGACCAGCATTGAAAATGATGTTGGGAAAATACCACCTTATTCAGCATAACTATAGCTGGGGAGCCTTTGAGTCATCCTTACTAACTTCACTTAAAAAATAAAAAAATTTTAAAAACCCACACTGCTTGCCTCCTGTGAGCAGGCACTGCAGGAGCCAGTGTTATCTATGGAGGGGCCGGCAGGGCTCAATCCAGCCCCACAGCTCATCAAAAGCCTTGTGACGCCCGTGACCGCCACCACATCTCCTAAGCATTGATCCTCACAGAGGCGGGAAGAGTTCAGCTGGGGTTTTTACTCCCACAAGGAGTCAGAGGCATTGGCACTTGGCAAATCCTCTTTTAATTTGCTCACTGAGGAAATCCAGTCGAGACATCATTAAAAGAAAAGAGACCAGTGTGGCACCATTTGTTGAGTCTGTCTCTGAGCTGTCACTGTGTTGCAAGGGGTGGTAAGTGACGGGCAGAATATGTTTTCTTGATTCTGAATAAGCTTTTTTAAGCCAGAAACCAATCAAAATTACATATATAAAAAATACCCATTACCCACCCGGACCTGCTGAGCGCGTCTCTCAGCGGGAAACCACCAAATTAAGCAACAGCACAGTTCTACGCTCAGATGTCAGATTCCATTTGGAAACCCCTGAGGGAAATTAGAATCGTGAATGAAGAATGCCAGTGGAAAAGCAGGGGCTTACGAAAAGCGATTGGAAAACAGGCAGAGCAAAAATCACGTTGCTTTGAGGACAGACGAGAGAATAAACCAATATTCAGACGTCTGTCATTTTAGGCAAGAAAATCTCTGAGTTTCTGTTTTCTTGTGTATAAAATGGGAATAACCCTACTTCGCAGGTGTTTTATGATTAAATATTCAATTTGTATCCAGAGTATGGCCCCCTGAAGATGTTCTGGGAGACTGAGCTCCTCTCTTTCACAAGGACCTGGTCGGGTTTAGAGGCTGCGAGGCTCAGAATCCCGTCTCGGTCACATCTTTGACCTGGGAGTAGGTAGTGCATCCCAACGTCCGTTTGCTCAGATATAGCTTAATATAAAAATGTGTCCTGTGTCCGAGGGTTTTTGTGAAGCCTAAATATAGTAGTGTGCAAAAACGTGTGCAGAGTTCCAAGGAAAGAACCGGCACCCCATGAATGTAGCTTATTAATTATCTACTTATGAAGCTGAAAGCAAACAACCGTTTCACCTGTGAATCATGAGAATTTTTGACAAATTGGCCACTTTCTCACTCTTGTACTTTGAAATGTAATATTTTATCTTCTTTTATTTTGACCTCGTTTGCATTTTATGATTAAGACTGTTCAAAAGAAGTGTTAAGTGTTGCCCTACAAATTGTACAGATTTATTATTTTTTTTAAGTGCAAAGTACCCCTGCTCTCCAGGCTAATGGGAAAGATAATAACCAAATTGTAACCATTGTTTTTGTTTCATTGTGGCAGGGCAGTGAACAGAGAAAGGGAGTGTTTTTAAATATTCACAAATTATACAACAGCATCCTTGTAGTTTTCTCAGTCCTGCCTGCCACCCTGATTCTCTTTGATTTGAACTTGTCACCTGTTAAAATCATCTGTCAGGCATTTCTTTACCAAATTTTTCCCCCACCCTACCAAGGACAGCGAGGCTTTTTCTTCTCACCATGTTCAGAACGCCCTGAATCAAACCTCTTTGGTGTTGCACTCTTTTGATTTTCTTTCTCTTTTGAAACAATTTCAACTACAGAAAAGTTGCAAGTATTATTTGGAGAACTTCCATATGTCCTTAATCGACATTACCCAATTTTATAGATACATACAAACACATATATACACCTATATGTGTAGACATATACATGCATATACACCTATATTAATTACAACAAAATTATTTATATGGTTTATTTTTTTAATCATTTGAGAGTAGGTTACATTCATCATAATTTTTCACCCCTTCACTCTTAACTACAGTACAGTTATCAGGTTCAGGATATTTAATGTTAACACAACAGTGTTATCAAAACTGCAATGATATTCTTGTGCATCTGTTCCAAATGTCACGTATAACTTTGTTTTATTGGATGCAGTCAGGATTGTGAGCATGTATTGAGTTTAGTTGTCATGTCTTTTCAGTCTCTCACATTGATTATTTTTATTGAGTTACAGTGACATACAATGTATGTTAGTGTCAGGTATACAGGATGGTAAATTGGTGTTTTCAGACATTATGCAGTGATCACTGGGAGAGGTCTAGTTACCATCTGCCACCATTCAAAGTTATTACAATATTATTGGCTATATTCCCTGTGTTTTACGTTACATTCCCATGACTCATTTATTTTATAATAGGAAGTTTGAACCTACTAATCCCCTTTACTTATTTCACCCATCCTCCTAACCCCTCTCCTCTGGCAACCACCAGTGCTCTGTATCTATATGTCTGTCTGTATTCTGCTCATTTGTTTTGTGTTTTAGAGTCCACATAAAAGTGAAATCATACCTCATTTGTCTATCTCTGCCCAGCTTATTTCCATCAGCACAAGACCCTCTGAGGTCCATCAGTGTTGCCCCAAATGGCAAGAGTTCATTACTTTTGATGGCTGGGTAATATTATATATTCTGTGTATATGTAGGTATCTTCTGCCTCCATTCATGCATCAGTGGATGCTTAGGCGGCTTCCATCACACTGATTCTTAATTGTTTATTGTCTGTTCTTCTCCATTAGACTTAAGCATTTAAAGGCCAGGAGAACTGTGTATTTTCTACTGAAACTCTTTCATCATCTAGCATGGTAAATAATACAGAGAGTATACTTATTTTATGTTCATTGTGAATGAATAAATCAATGAGTAAATTAAATAACCCAGGAAGATAGGAACAAGAATTTACTTGAACAGATTCGACAGATGTTCGCCAAAATAACAACATCAACTACATCTACCAAAAACAAAACAAACAAAAAAACCCAGTAGTCCGGAAGACCCTTGGGATTCCATTCCAGGGACATTTGTGAATGATTACAGCATTTTACTCCTCTATTCTCTCATTGGATGTATATCAGAAAATGGGGAGGTTGTGGACAAACATGGACGGATTAAGTTGAGAACGTGGAATTCATGAACCGGCTGTACTACCCGTGCATGCTCCACACGCTTGTTTCCTGGCCTTTGACGTGGCTCATGAAAAGTGAAACTGAAAATATTTAAACTATAGATGTTACAAGTCAATTTTATAAATGTTAGTTAGATAATACAAAATATAGGAGATGTCACAGGAGTGCTGTTGGACTTACATGGAAGGTTAGCTGTGAGACCCACATGCACTGGTGTTTGAGTTGAAACTAGGGGTCTCTAGAGGGAGAGAAGGAAAGAAGTATGGAGAGAGAGGATGAAATGAGTACGACGATACCAGCTGCAACTGGTACAAAGCAGGAGCGTAAGCCAGGTGGGGGCACGTATTGAATATGGTTGAGAGTCTTTTTCGGTTTCATAATAGGGTGCTAGGATTCCTAGAATGAGAACAGAAGGCTAAGCAATCTGAAATTGCTTTAATAAGCAATACCAAGTTATTGAAGATTTTTAAATAGAGGTCTATGTGGTAAGAGTTGTGCTTTAACTAAATGGAGTTAGATTTATCTCCTAGGATGTGTATAACTCATCCCTATTTCATAACAATGAAAATGTTTATTGAACCTTAGTGTATATTACACTAATATTCTGCATTTCATATATATGGATGTGATATTCTCATGGATATTTCATAGCTATTAAAACTTAAGAATAAAATGGTTTGGGATTTTATTTTTTAATGATAAGTTGATTAAGACCTTTGAGATTTTCCACATCCCAAAGCTGAATATCTGCCAAACTACAAGAGAGGAAAAAAAAGAAATCTTTGTTACCATAGTTACGATGAACTACGGTTTTCCCCCCACTAACTGAAAACAAAACAACAAAGATTGAAAGGAAGATAAGTTTATCTTCTAGTTAGCAAAACCTAAGGGAAGGAAAAGTATCAATTTGGAATGGTGTAAATTTTAATGACTGGCTCATTCTTTCTGAAATGTGTACAAGGAGAAATGTGTATGTCAAAGGAGAGTGGTGGTGACGCTGAATGTTACTGTTTCCATGACAAACTAAGTTCATTAGGGAGGAATCCTGAGAGCTGGGAACAGCCACAGAGGCTCCTTGCATTTTTCCCCCCTTCCTGTCTTTCCGTCTCTTGGTAAAAAGGCAGGCACAGCTGGACTCCCATTAATGAGTGTCAGCAAGATCAGACGGTTATTTCCAGACCACAGACCCGTAGCTGTCATGACAATTTGATGTGGTTCTGTAGGTCGGACGTTGCCTGGAATTATCACCCTGACTTATTTCTTCCCTGGAGTAGGGGAGTAGTGGGTGTCAGCCAGCTTTCCCGGTGAGAACTGGTGAATCTATCTGTTCTCTCCCGTATACAGAGATAGTCTCTTCATCTAGTCCTTCTAACTAAAGTTACAAATTGCAACAATATAGCAACTCAGACAAAAGTTGTTTCCTATATTTGGCAGGTCTCCACAGTTAATCTAGACTTAGACAAAGCAAAATCCGACGTGCCATTCTCTTCTCCCACTCACCTTACTTCTATTTCTCTTGCCACATGTACAGAAATGCAGATCCAGTACATTTGAGCTCACAGGAGAATTGAAGACCCGCCTATTAAACTGGAACCTGTCCTCTCATTTCTTCCTCTCTTACGCTTTCACGCTATTTTGTTATTAATACCATTATACGGCTGCACATACCACCTCCAGTAATGTGCTTAGGTATCTTCTACATTAGATGGTGAGTTTGTTCTATCTGAGAAGGTACTCTCCAGTAATGTAGCCACTAGCACATATGGCTATTTAGACTTGAATTTATATAATAAAATTATATAAAATAAAAATTTCCTTATTCACTCTAGCCACGTTTCACATGCTCAATAGTCACACATAGTTGTTGCTTATCATATTAGGCAGAGCTGATGTAGAATATTTCCATCATTACTGAAATTTCATTTGGATAATTCTGATCTAGACTCTTGCTACCACAGACCAGCAGCATTGGCCTCCTCCTAGAAATACAGGGTCTTGAAGCCCACCCCAAAACCAGTGTGCAATTTACAGTATTACAGGGTCATTTGTATGTGTGTAAAGTGGGTAAAACACTAGTCTGGCTAATAATCACGGTATGCAGGAAGTTTTTTGAATGAGTAAGCGCATGAATGAAAGTACTTTCTTGCATTTTCCATGCAAAGAAAAAACCTCTCAGAGTCTAGTGATTGTTTTAGATTAGAATCACCAATTTCTTTTGAGCAACCTTATTTCCCTTTCAACATCACTGTATTTTTTAGGTTGAATAAATGAAAAGTTAGGTTAGGTAAAACATGTGGTTGATAGATGACTGAATGAAGTATTTTACATTATTCAGCCACTGTTGCAGGGTACCTTATTTATCAAAATATATTAGCATGTATTTTACATTTTTCAGCCACTTTTCCAGGGTACCTTATTTATCAAAATATGTATCTCCATCATCTCTATTTTCCATTTCTCATCTGTTCATTTTAAGGATGACACTCAGTGATGTTTAAAGGCGCTTCAAGAGAAACACCTAATGATTTATCCAGAAATATTTGTGGGAAGTTAGTCATGGGAAATTTAAGTTTGATTCAATAGAGAACTGCAGGGCATATGATTTTTTCCCATTTCTGGGACCTTAAGGGAAGAAAGCCATGTCAGGGAAATCTCCCCTTTCTTTGAAGATATTATAGATATTTATCTCTAATGCTTTGTTGTATAAATAGTTTGCTTAAGCTGAAGGACCAGTCTTGAGATAAAGATTGTTATGGAGAAAATCCTTGATACTTATCTGTATCGATATTCTCACCTTGGATAATGGAATATCATAGTTTATAGAATTTTTTAAAATCAGTTTTTGTTTTCATACTACTTGATACATCTCCTTGCACTTGGATGGGCATATGGGGTTTATGTGTGTCATCAATGGGTTCTTAAGGGGACATCCCATTTCCTGTATTTCAAGGAAAGATCGCCAAAGGATATAATGAATTCATGTGTATGTGTGCATGCATATGTGTGGAGCTTCTGCCCTGGGCTAGGAAAAACGGCCTGGATGTTATCCTTGTCCCTGCCTGAGCTGGGAAGTTGAAATCTATTTATGGTGGTGGTGAGGTATAGAGCAGAGGGGCACAGACAGTAGTAACTCTCCTGCAGGAAGCAAGGAAAGAATATAGATACTTGTCACTGTCACAAATGAGCTTTATTAAGCCACAGTATTTCAGATAGTTTGAGTCTCAGCTCTACCATTTATTATCTGTGTGACCTCAGGCATGTCATTTCACCTCTTTCAGCCTCTGTTTCCTCAGATGTGAAATGAACACAATAATAGTACCTATCTCGTGGGATAGTTATGAGAATTAAATAATTCAAAATAAATTAGGTGCTTAGTACCTGTCAGATATAAGTGTTGCTGGGTTTTTGTTCTTGTTGTTGTTTGTTTGCTTTCTGTTTTTATTTGGGCTGTGTCCACTGAGAGCACAAAGCTCAGGCACTAAGAAGGTGTGTCTGGTCTAGGCATTTGCATAAACTTGAAGAGATTCCTTAACTCAATACCTTCTGAATATGTCAGAAGAAGCTATAAAATATGATTAATCCCTGTTACAGAAAGAGGGCTGCAAACTGCTTACTACACTTGAGTAGTTAGGAGTCTGTCTTAAACGCCCACAACATACCAAAGATGAGGCTCTCGGGGTGCTCCCTCCTCACTTGGGAAACTGACCACAACTGATAACTATTCTGATGAAAAGACGTCTTAGTTCTTGATCTGCCTTCATCCAGTTTTTTCTTCCTAGATTTTCTTTATTTGTTCGATGTTTACTTAAGTTCTTGCCTAAATTCTGAGTTCTTGTTTATACACCCCAGAAATGGCTACAAAATGTGTAGTACAGTCTATGCTGGTGCCTTTCAACTTATTTTCTGCTCCAGCGTAACTAGTTAATGATAGACTCAGAAACTGCTTGTAGCTCTGGGCGGGAAGGGGTTCCCAGCTCCGGGCAAGTTCACTCTGGGTTCAGTGAGACTGAATAATGACAGTGGAACGCCTGGCAGGGAAAAGGTCTTATACCAAACTTTATTCTCACGGTGGCAGGTCGAGTGCTAAAATCAAGTTCTCTCCATCTCTGCCTTCGCCCCCAGCGCTCCTGTGAGCACTGGGCGGAGCTCTATATATAGCAACACAAGCAATAATGGCTGATTGCCAATGGGCATGTAAACATTAGCCTAAGCAGTAGGCCAATTATATCATCAAGTAGATTAGGGTCAGGTGAGGATCCTGGCCTTAACTTCCACTTTCCCTACACTACTCTAACTTGAATTCACTATAGATGCCTTTTTAAAAATCTACTCTACACCTTGCCTTCTTTCTCTCGGCAGTAAGACAAGAGAATAAATACCACTTTGACAAGAGTGCACTCTTCCACCCAGAAGAACATTTCTTCTTTACATTGGGCCAAGCCATGTCATTCATGTGTGGTTCCATTATGTCCCCTTTTTGAAAGAAACTGGTGTCATTCCCACTTCAATATCTTTATGCCCAGTATTAATTAGAAAGATTGCAGATTGTTTCAATCAAAATGGAATACACCCCAAAATACACCATTATATTACTGTCTACAGCCTGAATGAATGACTTTGTGAGCTGAATTCATGTCTGTGAAAGCTACAAGACAGCCACTTTCCTTTCACGTCATCCTGATGGGACTTCCCTTTGTGGTCAAGATACCGGAAGGCCTCCTACTCTGTCTCTGGAATTTTGAGGAAATTAGTGGCTGGTGGAAACAAAAAAATTTTCCTGTCCCTAAGAAATTGTATCACAGTCTTCAATGATTCTCTTGCAATGGGAACATGTTATTTTTTTTCTCCAAAGATAGGAAGTGGTAAATATGATGAGAATGTTCATATCAACAAAAGCAAAGGAAATCCATCTCTGCTGTTTTAAAGAGATGATGCTGGGAATGGATATTTTAAAATCCAATGGTATGTGCATCTAGGCAAGCAATGTTTTTCTAGGTGGAACACGTCAAAAGGCAGAACAATCTGTTGTGATTCCAAGAGAGAATTTTATCCCTCATTGATTCCACATCATTCTTGGTTATGGATTGTCAGAGAATTTTACTGGTAATAAAAGGTGGTAGGGATAGAATCAGACTTTTTAAACTTCCATTGATAGTGAGTCATACTTCCAAAATACAAAAGAATATAGAATATTTGTGGATGTCATTAGTTAGCCTGTGCTTGGTAATGGGAAAGGAATGGTGGTGATGGAAGGTACAGCCCAAAGGCCAACAGTAATTTAAGCCAAGGTCTGGTTTGCCAAAATTCTGTTGTCTTAATAAAAGAAATCAAAATCATTTATTCACGCATGCACTTAGTCATTCTTTCATTGAGTATTTGAAGTATATATATTGAGAAACTATTAAGGTATTAAGGGCAGTGTGTTACAATATATTAGGCCCTGACTTAAAGTGAATGAGACAGACATGGCCTGCCCTTAAGGAAATTACAGTATTGTAAGAAAGACTCATAATAAAGTTGCAGTTGTGAGGGAAGATACTGAATTCTCTGGAAACATATGGCAGAGGAAACAATTTTAGTATGATGGCTAAGGAAAAGCTTCCCTGAATAACTAACTAAGCTGAGAACTAAAGATGATGGGGAGTTAGTCAAGTCAAGACTTAGGGGTCAGAGGGGAGAATGTGTAGATTCTGCCAGGAAGCAGAAATACCATAATGAATAAAGGTGTGGTTAAGGATAGTGAATTCATAGTGAATAGCTGAAATGAAGGGAGTGAAAGGACAGAGGTATGTAAGATAAGCTTATTTCAGGGTTTATCAGCTTCAACACTATTGATGTTTGGGACCAAGTTTTCCTTGGGGGTGAGAAGCTGCCCTATGTGATGTACCATGTTTAGCAGTGTCCCTGGACTCTACATACTAGAAACCAGTGCATACTCTTGACCATTTATGACCATCAGAAATATCTCTAGACATTTCCAGATGTCCCCTGGAGTACAAAATTGAATCCCAATTAAGGGTCAGAGAGTAGAATCAATGAAGAATCAAAATCTGATCATTGTTGGTGTTTCCAAAGCTCTGCTAGGGATTTAAAGGTTTATTTTGGGGGCAATGGAAAACTGTGAAAGGTTTTAAGTTGTAGAGTGATATAACGAGATTTGCACTGAAAATAATTTTCTTCTTTCTGATCTCAAATATAAGCTTGTGGATTGTAGGAATATAAGAGAGGTTTGGGAGATCAGAAGGGAGAACAACACAGTAAGAAATGGAATAAATGATGGTGGGTTGGGCTAGGGAGATGGAGAGAGAGAAATGGGGAGATCGGAGGGCTTGTCTGGGATAAGAGAAGTTGAGTTTTGTGGTAGCTCCAATGGGGTACTGGTATAGGAAGGAATTAGGTGCTTATTCTCACAATTTAGGTCAGATTTCAGTGTTTGCCTTTCATTTCTGCACCTTTCTTCTATAGGCAAACACATTCTTCTGCTCTATGTCTTTCCACAGTCCTTCCAGCATGCCCTCTGCATTCATTTGGGTTTCCGACTTGGATAGTAGATAGATAGATTAACATTTACTAAAATACTAAGCTCTACAATGAAATTTTAAAAATAGATGTTTTTGTCAGGAGAACAATAATTGAGTTGCATTTGGGATTTGGTAAGGTGTAAGGGGCTTGTAAGATGCTCTGATGGAGCTACAAAGCAATGATAGGGTACTGTTTGGACTAACAATCAAAGGACAAAGACTCTTCCTCATTGGACTTTGAATAATAGGCAAGGGAGGAACTTTTACAGTCCTAAATCATAGTCACTGTGTCCACTTGGAAAATGATTTAAACGCTATGTAGAAATCAGTTGGTAGAAAGAGAACGGAGAGAAATCTTTTACTGGACATTCTATGGATATACTGGGAAAGGACAAATTCAAGAGCAGACACTTGATATCAAAACAATGATGTATTCAAATCCAACTTAAGTATCAGAATCAGTGCCTCCTGATTCCAGATGATCTAGGATTTATATTTATCAGGGACAGTTTCCCTCGCAGTTATCTAGTCTTTCTTCCTGAAATCCTCCTTTTCTACTCCCTCTTTTATCATGCTTTTTAACTCAATAATTGGAGAAGTAAACCAGTATAGTAATTCCCTGCCACCCTACAGAAAATTACCTTTCAGTGGATTTTGAATTCCCTGCCATTTGGATTTTGAAGAACCACATTTGACATTACTGGTGTAGCTATTGTCTTTGTCCACATTCTAAGGCTTTGCTCATGCCGTCTTCACTGTGCACCGCTTTGGATAACCAGCAGCTGCGTGCTGGTTATGGGCATCGTGTGACTAGTTCGCACTACACGAACGCCTTGCTGACTGCTCAGATCACTAAAAATGCCCTCCAGCTAGTGTCTTGTTTTATTTGGAACCCTTGTTTGTTAATATTCAAAGGCCCCACAACTATTTTATAAATTATTAGGATGGGAAATCTAATCAGACACAATTCTTCTAATAGCAGGCATAACAATGATAAGTCGGTTCACCTCCTAGAATCAAAGAGAACCCTTTTCCCCAATATGCTTTAGTTTGTAATTATTCTAACCTAGGAATTATACTGTAATTGTATCCTGGCTTTTTATTAACCCAACATTCACTTTAGCCAGATGCTGTAGCATTTGGCACCATTTTAATGATGATATAAAGGGAACTCTCCTATGTCACCCTCAGAAGGACACTAAATGTTAGGATCTATCAGCCAGTGAAACATAACATAAAGCTGGAAATAGAAATGCCCTGAACTCTGAGCCAGAGAGCCAAGGAAATCCTCATCTTGTAGAGACTAAAAATCAAGAAACAGAGTGATTATTCATAAAGAAAGGTCCTCCTGAAAGACTAGAACTCATGTCAAATGTTAATTAAGTGGATGAATATTCATTGAAATAAAGTCTCTCCAAAGAAAAGATACTCAAGATATCCAAATAAGCTGCCAATGCATCTGGTACTGAGTGGAAGATAAAAATGTGGGCACCATAATGTTCAAAGTATAGAACTAATTTTCAGACCATTGCCCTGAGCAGCTCAGCTGTATAGTAAAGCCCTTCACCAGGTGTTCCTGTCCCAACCTTGCTCCTGTGGCCGGCTGCACGTGGCCTTGTGGAGCCCTGGAGAAGCTCTGCAACGGTGACGCAGGGAGCACTAGGGAGCTGGGGACAAGGGGCCTATGATCCCTCCTGCACTCCGACCTCAGCCAGGGACTCTTCTATGCATGACATCGGAGGATCCCACCTAGTCAGGTGCTTGAAAAGAGTAAGTAAAGCAAAACAAGTTTTAAAAACTCACCCCTAGAATGAGTGCTTTCCATATCTCTTCTAAATTTAAAACAATTCTCGTTCCAGTTTTCATCTCGGCTCCAGTAGCTGATCGTCTCCTCCATCCCTAACTATAAACCTAAACTCACATTTTTCCCAGTATAAGAATTCACACTTATTTTTAAAATACCAGATAAACCAGGGCTTCTTTAGTTTTGGCTCACTTGGCCACGTTCTAGTTTTCAATCCTTCATTAGCCAACTCCAGCGGCTGTTCTGTCCACACCATACCCAGTGCAGGTGGTCGCTGCCCTTCTGTGGAGGCCCCCAAGGCAGGGCTAGCTGACTTCCTGCAAGCCGTCTTGGGGTCTTTAAGGAAGATTGTACACATCTCTAGACAAGGCACTATTTTGCTTTCTCTGTTAGTTTTTTATTCATTTCTTTCCTGCACCTAAGTAGCAACCTATCTTCCCCTCATTAATTAGTTCCGTGGCTAAAGTGACCTCTGTGTCAGATTTTGTTGGGGTTTTTTTGGTTTTGTTTTTTGTTGAACATATAACCATGGAAAAGCAGTAAAGACATGTACCCACCCGCATCGTTCCGTGTGGGATCAGCCAGAAGGCTCTGCTGGGTTCACTGGTCTCTTTCAGTGTGTGTGGTGACTGAGCGAGGTAGGCTGGCTTCAGCTGAGGGACCCAGCAGCTTGCGTCTCTGTTCCTCCTGTCTCCTTCTCCAGCACCTTCACCCAGGCATGTTCTCAGAGCACCAATAGCCTGAGAAGCACTTGAAGCCTAGGGCTGGAACTGGCAAAGTCTCACTTCTGCCTCATTCTCCCCTTGGCCAAGCCCAGTCCGCGTCTGGGCAGTCACGCCCCACACAGGAGGAGGGCCCTGCAAAACACAGAGCCACGGGAGCGGCGGCGAAGCCAACCCCCTACTGCCCTCTACCCTAGACCTCCATAGAGAGCGCCAGGAGGCCTCCTGAGTTTCCCTCAGGATTATCAAAGTATATAAGTGAATGTGCATCTGCGGAAGGTTCCGGGAGAGTGGGCTTTTGACATCACCCATAGAGTAGAAATCACATCTTCTGTCTGCTTCATTTAACCTTTGCATTTACAAAAATGCATTGTCAGATATTGATGTAGCCATGGCAAATCACCTGGCGCTCCAACTCTCCACATGTACGCATTAAAGGAACCTGAACAGTCAGAGGCTTGCGTGTGCACCACACTTTCCGAAGATGATAACTAGGTTCTGAGTCATGTTAAATTAAGTCACTGAATTCTTCTCCCCCTTTATGTGACCATGTTCAAAAGAGTAATATGAGGCCATGCTGTTTTTATAACTGTTGATAAATACCCTGTAAGTGGCTTAATATTTAGGCTCTTCTCTCTGACTGCGATGGCTGAGATACTCTGAATTTAGAGAATTTTGTTCGTTAACAGACAACATACACACACACACACACACACACACATATGTATGTGTATGCATATATACATATAGGTATGTATATGTATGTTATATATATTATATGACATGTATATAAAAGGTATAAAATAGTTTCATATTCATCTCTGAATGAGTCTGCTCAGAGAGAGAACCTCCAAAATTGTTGACTAAATGAATTAATCTAGTCTGACACTTATTTTTTAAGCAACATTTATTGGTTAAAATATTGAAGTCAGATTCTGTGGTCCAAAATATACTAGTTGCATGAATTATTTCACCACCCTTATCCTATTTTTTCCATCTATAAAATGAGTATAGTCCATGACAATTAAATTGTTACATTTGTCAATTACCTGGCACATTGTCAGGCACGCAGTAAGCTTGAAAACACAAAGTTAGCAGGCACTGGGAGCAATGAACAGAAACAGCATTGGTGACGAAACCTAAGGCCTCGTCCCCCGGAGCGTCCCTGCGCCGTGGCGTGGTCCGCGGGAGCTGAGTCTGCAGGGCGCAGGGCGGGGGCGCCGTGCTCACCTAAGGCCTCGTCCCCCGGAGCGTCCCTGTGCCGTGGCGGGGTCCGCGGGAGCTGAGTCTGCAGGGCGCAGGGCCGGGGGCGCCGTGCTGGCCAGGAGGGCTGTGGTCTGGCAGAAGAGGGCTTGTAAAAGGCGTGTGGGAAAGAGGTACACAACTGGAAGTCAGACACTGAAATCTGAGCCAAACCCTGGGCGTGGGCGCAGGCCCGGCAGCCAGAGATTCAGCAAGGATCCCGAGGCTGAGCAGGACCTGGGCATCTCGGGGTACTAGCAGCGCCCAGGACGGCAAGAGTGTCTCTGGGACGTGCTTTGGGGGTGGGAGTCTGAGCAGAAGGGAAACCCCATGTCAGTATGGACAGGGTCAGGGGTGTAACGGCATTGGGTACAATGGAAGGGTTTTTTTTAATTTTCATACAAATTTTAATTTTACTGAATTAATTTTCATTACATTTATTATACATTCTATAAAATTCTGGGTTAAAGTGCTTTTCCTTTGCTCCTAGATTCCCAGGAGAGTGCTGAAAATAAAATAACAGCAAAAACAAAGCCATAATCAAGCATATTAGGCCAAATTGTTTGTTCAGTACCTTTTTCCTATTATCCTCATGGTGGCCTTGACACTGGCCATTACCAACATGATATCACAAATGAGGGAAGTGAAGTTCAAAAGTAAGTGTACCTGTATAAGGTCACACTGCTGGGTATGTAGCAAGCAAGGAATTTGCATGATCCTTATTTCACATCCCTCAGCCTGCTTGCTTCCTTGAGTTCCACAATGAGTAGGGTTAGGGTAAGGGAACCACACAAAGAAAGAGCTACGAGCATCTCTGGGCTCAGAGACTCTGTGCTGGGGGAACACCCTGGAGGGGCCGTGGGAGGCCGAGGGTGAGCGTGTGCGTGAGGCATAGGGGAGAAAGTCTGAGAAGAGTGAGCAGGTCACCAAGGCCACACAGCTAGTACTAAATACTGACCTTCCTTAGTTCCAGGCTCCCAGAGAATGGGAGATAGGGTCTTCTTAAGTAGTTAGAAAGACTGGAATCACTACAGGTTAACATGACTTTGGCAAAGTGAAGGCAGCAAAGTCTGTTAGTTGACCACTAAATATAAGAAATACAAAATAAACAAAAATATGAGATAAGCATACTTATACTTCTGAAGAAGAGGCAATGCTTAGTTACTTGAGTCTTATGTTCCTGTCTTTGTTGGCATTTCCATTTTGATTATCCTTGGACACTTCCTAGAGGATAAAGTCTTTAAGAAAAGTACATTCTGAAGCACATACTTCTCTACCAGTCATTTTTCTGAGAGCTCTTGAACTGTAACAGTTTGTATGCAAAGCAGCATATCAAGAGCCTTTATGTGGAATACCTTTGTTTAAATTTCTTCCATGACCAGTTAAGGAGAAACAATTGACAGAGTGGACACATTCTTCAGGTTGCTGACCGTTCTCTTGCCTCCCCTAAAGATGGATGGCTTACAGAACCCTCTGTACAAAGCGTCTATCTGACTGTCTTACCACTATAAAAAACAGCTCAGTGTAACTCACTGTTAACTGTGTACCAGCTAGTACCTAAATATTTACCACCATCTCATTTAATACTGTCAATAACTCATAGAGGAAGTCCATTATTTTTATCTGCATTGAACTGATGCTGAAACTGAGACTTAGAAAATAAAAGTAATTTATCCAAGATCACATAGCTGGTAAGTTTCAGAGGCAGGGTTCCAAGCCTACATAGGACTCATAGGCCTGCAACTTTGACATAGAATTACATAGCAAATAGGAAATTTGTCAGGGCTGCATTCCTCGTTTTCTGAACCTGCTCTTCATTTACACTATCAGTACTTTGCCTTGCTACTTCCTATCCATGCTTTCTATCTGGCTTTTCCCCCTTTGTAAAAATACATCCCAACAATTAAGGTCAAGATCAGATTAGCTAACTAAATCCAAAAGATAAAGTGAATGATTAATATACTTGTTTTCCTACCCAAATGTTACCTCTTCTACGAAGCCCTTTCAGGTTGGCTCAATCATAAGTGCCATAACTAATGAACTGATAGTTCATAGACCTCTCTTCAACCTCCCAGGGCTATTAAGGCAGAATCTCATTTTTTTTTTCATGAAAACTATAATGTGAGCATCGGGAACGCAGTGA
>JAQQAC010006904.1:71415403-71626687 GCA_029783875.1 Phataginus tricuspis | reverse complement strand
TTTTTTTTTTCATGAAAACTATAATGTGAGCATCGGGAACGCAGTGACCAGTTGTGACTCATAATCACCATAACAGGCCCAGTGTCCAGGAGATTGTCTACTCAGTAAGGACTAAGCCCACCTGACGGCAGACCCCATATTCAGGTGATGTGGGGAAGGTGGCGGAAATGGTGGAACAGTCTCAGCATGACGTGGCGAGAAAATAAGTTGCGGTTTGGAAGGAGCGACATCACTAAAGAGAAAAAGCCACAGTGGGGGAAGTGGCAGAGCTCCTGAGTGAGGGCGGAGGCAGGCGGCGGTGAGCCGTGGGGGGAGGCAGGCTCCTGGAACGGGATGAGTGCCGTGCGCACCTGCAGCAGGAGGCGGCGTTTAAAGAAAAGCAGGAATAACCAGCAGATCCTAAAAGCAAATAATGTCATAGTAAACACAATTTGGGAAAAATTCAATGCTACTTAAAGCAGAGAGAGACTAAATCTGAAGCCTTTTCTTTCTCAGATGAACTGTAAGCCTTGGTCAGCTCACTTAGCTTCATCTGTACAAACTTTCTCTGCTTTCCTTCATTTCTGGGCAATATGAGAATCCCAGGTGAGTTGTAGGCCAACTGAGGCTTCTCCAGCTCTAAACTCACTTTCCTTCTTCAATGCCAGTCTCCAAATGTAAAGAACTTTCTAAATCTCTACTTTCAAAAGGTGTATGCTTGTATATATATATATTTATATTTGTCTTATGGTTGCAAACATGGGTAAAGTGGGTGCAAAGTTCTTTAATGAAAGGTGGCCCTGTTTTGCTCTTGGTTAAGAATGAAACTATTATGCTAATAGCATCCCATCTACTCTAGATCATCGGTACTCACAAACATTTCAATTAGACTTTAAATTTGTAGACTAGCTCCATAAAGGCAAATTCAGTGTTTGTTTCTGTTTTTTTGTGTGTGTGATGATGGTTTGATTTTTTTTTTGTTATAGTTTTGTTTCTACCACTTGTGCTTCTCAGCACAGCATCTGGGGTGTCTAGTATAAAAAATAATAAAAGTAATAGTTATCACCCACTTCAGGCTTCTTTGTCATGCATCAGCCTCTTGTGTTTTGCCTGTATGATGGCTTTGTGTCTTCATAACCATCAGATGAGGTTGATAACTATTATTACACGGATTTTGCAAAAGGAACTAGGATGAATAAAAGTAATACAAGCTTTGAGGAATAAAAGTAGGTATTTGTAGTAACTCTCATTCACAGTTAAGAAAACCAAGGCAACAAGAGGTCAAATAGTGACTCAAAACCATATAGTAAGTGGAGAAACTCAGATTCAAAACCAGCTGTTCCCATTTCATGGGTTTTTTTTTGAGGATTTCTCACATATTGGCATTTCTGCCTTTTATAATAATGAGGTACCCCAGCCCTGTGTATGACTAAGTAATATTTAACACTTAAAAAGCTATTTGTGTATTTGCTTCTCTCTGAAAGTTGTCCCACCTCTCTCCCCAAATCTGCTGAAAAGACAAAAGATGTTTTTGAGGTGTTTTACTTTGTTGGACCCCAGTGCTATTTTTGGAAGGAGAGCTGTGCTGTTTCAAACTATGACTCAGTATTCAGTGATGAATTTCTGATTATATACACCAACAAACAATCATTTACAGCTTGCAGAGTCCTTTCATTTTATATCATCTTCTGCAATTCTTGAGCTATATGGGAAGAATTATCTTCAGGGGAAGAGAAATCACTGGAGTTCAATGCCTATCTCTTCCACTTACTATATGACCTTAGGAAATTAAGTTCTGTGTGACTCAACACAATGTGCACACTGGTGTCTGAGACCATGTATTCACTTTTGAGTTTTGTATCATTGATGAGATTCGTTTGAAGAATTAAGTTCATGTGTATATACTGTCTGAAACTTTACACCACTTGCAAAATAATGTAAAATTGAGACCTAGCAAATATTCACTGTGTTAGCATTGCATTATTTAAAAAATATATTAAGGTAAACCATGGCAGCACAATTTATAACTTTTTATATATCAATTAAAATGGGTTGTAGTAAAAATAATAATTGTGCACTTGAAAAATTAACCTTCCTTTAAGTTTAAAGGTAGCACTGATGAGAACTCCAGGCAGTTGCAATATCAATCTTTTGCATTTGTCAAAGGTGTCTGGTACATATTCCTATCCCACAACTAAAAACATATTAGTCTCTGTATTGTATCCTGGAACAAGTCCACATGGTTTAAATTCAAAGTTACATCTTGATAAGTTTACTTTCCTATTCAATTTGCTAATAAGGCATTTTTTTATACATCCTGGCCTGTTTATTTCAAATAGCATTCTTGCAGAACTGAAAGACTACTCCCAGAGTTCATCTCAGAAGTGGTGAGCTCATTAATGAGGGAAAATTAACCTGCCTTAAAGTTCATGGTCACTTTTTAGAATTCAGCCAATGCTGGGATAGATAAGAGCACAAGTAGGTCTTTGTTGATAATATAAACAAATTCACTATATTTTTCAGAAGAATCAAAGTACCTTCACTTATCTAGCCTGGCTGGCATGTCTTAAACACTTTAATGAGGATTTACTTGGATAAGTTACTTGCCCAAGATGGCACAGAAAGGCAGCTTTATTGACCTTACCAGTGTTTGAATTCCTTGGCTGGCTGAAGATTTTTGTTTATTATAAGAAACTGTTATTCCAGATAGGCTAAATCGTAGACCAGGGGTGAGCAAACATTTTCAGTAAAGGGCCACGTATTAGTTTGCTATTGTTGCTGTAACTCACGAATGTAGTGGCTTAAAACACCCCCAGTTGATTATCTTGGAGTTCTGTAGGTCAGAAGTCTGAAATGAGTTCCACTGGGTTGAAACCAACCTACACACAGGCTTGCTTTCCTTCCAGAGGCTCTTGTGGAGAGTCCCCTTCCCAGCCTCTAGAGGCCGCCTGCATTCCTGGGCCCATGGTCCCTTCTGTGATCTTCAAAGCCAGCAATGCAGCATCTTTTTTTCCTTTCTGACTTAAGCTTTCCTTGTGACATCTTCTCTTTCTGACTCTGATCCTCCTATAAAGATACTTATTATCCTAGTCTTAATCATATCCTAATAGATGTTTTAATGAGCAAATAAGTAGGTAAGTAGATAGGTGGGTAGATAGACTTCCTGTTAGAGGAAGTCCTTAGAGATTTTTGGGTTGGGTATTCTAAAGAAAATTTGTAGAATAGGAATTTTTCCCATTAATTATTTTCACAGCTCCTAAATCATGACCTAGATATGAGATGAACTTTCACGCTGTAAATCCTTCCTCTTTACATAGGCCCTGTAGAGATGCATTCATGCAAATGGAGCCCTGAGGATGACTACTGACTTCCTTTTACTTTCCATATAGAGCTGAGAAGTCTAATGTTTATTTTGAGAATATTAATATCCATCAATATAAGGCCAGTTGTTGATTTTTGAAAAGTCACAGAAGATTTAGGTAAGAAGAAATTATGCATTTGATATCAACAGATTCGCTATCCTTTTATTTCCAAAACTCTGAAACATAAAAAGGCTTGGAACTCAGAGCATAAACACCGTGGAAGAAATGTTTGCAGCCCACTTTCTTGCCTCCTAGTAACAAAATGAAGATTCAATGTTTCAAGCAAAGTAAAACAATTCTGTCACTTGTGCTAATCATCTCTTGATCCTTGCCATGTGAATAGATTCATGATCTGACATCTGCTATTCTAGTCACAATAGCTCTTGTCTCAGCAATTCAATTTTCAGTGTCTCATGAATTTAATACCTGCTCTATTATCAGAAAACTTGTAATAACTTGTACAGCTGAACCCTTTCCAAATTTCCTGTTCATCTTAACCTTCCCACCCTTCCATCTGTGTGGGGAGGACGGCCTCGTGAAAAGACAGATTTTTTTCAACGTACTTTCATCAAGCACCATAACGTGAGAGAGTTACAGTGTGACCAAGACAAAAGACACCAAACTGACAGCTTCAGTTGGATTTTGACAAAAATAGGGAACAATAAGAAAAGACCATGCACATCATCTGAGTTTTTGGAGAAGCTGTCCCAGTGGAAAGGTTTAATATCTGATTTTTTTCTTGAATCTCCAAAGCTGTTTTTCATCATAGAAGCCCTCTCTAACTCCTCCTAGCAAATTCCCCATCTCTTCCTCTTTCAAATCTGTGCTTCTTTTGGGTAAAGAGCCAAGTCTGAGAATATTACTTGAGAACACTCCACCTTTCAACAATTTGGCAACTAAGATCTACCTTAAGTCCAGTGAACACGTCCAAATTCGGCTTGGGTGACTAACACCGTTAGCTTTCCCCTGTGCCAGAATAGCCCTGTGAGGTGGATGTTGCAAGACAAGTATGGAACTTAATTTTCAGAAACAGACCAATCATCTGATGTACCTAGGGGCAAAATGATATTCTCAATCTACAGAATAATCCTTGCTTTCCCCACAGAATTCTTACAGAGGGATTAAACAGTAATCCCAGAAACTTAATTCTATGCCTTATCAGTACCTCCAATACCTTGTTAGCTAGAGAATACTTTCTTAAAAAAAGTATAAGAAACTACAAAATAAAAATAAATAACAGTAATAATTATAGAATAAACACACTTAAAATCAAATTTATAATTCTATTAGAGCACAAAATTTGAAGTCAGCATTGACACCTGATTATGTCTGCTTTATTGTGGTTATATGTCAAAAAGGAAATCTGAATTCATATAGATTAGAGCCTTTTTAAAAGACTTTACAATGCAATTTTAAGATACTTTTCTATAATTACTATAATCCCGAAGGGTGTTTAATAAGGATAGTAGAAGAGTCAGTCTGTTTTCCTTCTTCCCTCCCTCCCTTACTCTTTCTCTGTCTTTTCTACTTTCTGTTGTTCTCTTCTTTCCTTCATTCTTGCCCTTCTTTTCTTATCTTCTTTCCTTCCTTTCTCTCTTTTAACTTTCTTTTATTTAGCACATCCTTATTAGCACCTGCCCTTGCTAATAATTCCAAGTCAGATCATTATCTAACATTTGACAACTCCTTGTGTTCTTTGTTAAAAATAAAAGTCAGAGCAAAAGCACCTAAAACTTAAAATGAAGCCCAAAATAACTTCGCTATGATCCCACCGTGGATTGCTGTGTGTTTACTTACTCTTGCATCACTGGCTCTGATGCCGCCGCGTGAGCAGCCAGCGGGGCAGGTGTGCTTGAACCCGCTCAGCATTTGACTGAATGCTGCACGCCTTCAAAGGAGTACTGTGCTCACTCATAATTTTATGTGAGCAGACTTGCTCAGGAATTAATTTAAAAATAAAGACAAGTACAGGGTAACACTCTTGCAAACTGAAAACACTTTTTAAATGTTTATAGGCACTGAAATGACAGTCATGTTATTATCAAGTCTGAGATGTACCCTCAAACACAAACTTAACACAAAATGAATACACTGGTGGGTTCTATTATGTTAAAATTTGAAATTGAATATAATTAAATACGTCCATTGATTTGCAACACATTTTGATATTAAATATTATAAATAAAATAGATTTTTTGGTCATTTTTTGTTTACCTAGGATGACCTACTGTCTTGGTTTGCCTGGGACAGCTGGGGATGGGAAGGGCGGTGCTTCAGGAATATGGAAATTTTAGTGATAAACTCAAGAGGTTCTGGGTAAGCCAGGACAAGTTGGTCACCCCAGCATACAACTGACCCAGGCACTTACATGAGAAATGCTTTTAGAAACTACTACACTAACTTCTGTGCCCAAAACTATAAAGAACAGCAACAAGTTCCCCTGGTCCATGCGGTTTCAAGTTGGGCTATACATTACGGTTATCTCGTGAGGGTTTGAAGGTATTGATGCCCAGACCCACCACACTTGAGTCAATATATTTTCAAAGCTCTCAGGTGATTCTGATGTGTATCAGAGCCAAGAACAACTGCTCCTGGTCCTCTGAATGCCACTCCACACAGTCCCGCGTAAGCCTGGTTCTAGTTAGCAGGCAGAACAAAGCAGAAGGCAGACGAACTCCCCACCTGAGACTGATGGGACTGAATCCTCTTGTGCCATTTACATGAATGTGCCTGATAGCAGGTGGAGGCAGGTCCTGGTTTTCATAGGAAACCCTGCTACTCTCCTCCTCTCCAACTCATCTCCATGGAGCAATCTTGCATGCCAATATGAGATCTGAATTCTGTAAACTGTTCTGTAAACTAAGAATTCAAGATTTGAGATTTCAGGATTAAGGGAAATAAACTAAATGTCTCTAGAGAACAGAGACTGTGACTTTCTTAGCTCCATGAGTCCTACTGCCACGCACACAATGTTCAATTTATTTGTTGAACCCTAGAATTTACCCTTTAAAATTTTTCTTTACCAAAGAAATGAGGGAGTTCAGCAGAGGATTTCATTTACTTATCCAACATTCGTCAAATATTTATCATCACGTGCTACTGGCCCAGCCTTCATGGGATGCACGGATTTATAGAGAATACTAAACATATCATCATGTAGTGATTTCAGTGTGATAATGCTCTAATTTTTCAAGGTGCTCTCCCTTGATGATCATCAATTTTTATATTGTATAAATTATGTACCAGGCTCTCTTCTAAACATTTATATAAATTTATTTAGTCCTTGTTATAAACTTCTTAGTTAATATTGTGATCACCTCCATTTCACAGTTGAGGAAAATAGAGTATAAAGAAGGTAATTACATCGCCAAGGCAACAAAGCCAGTAACTGGGAGGACCGGATTCCAGGCAGAGGCAGCCCTGCTCTAGGGTCCATGACCCTAATCTCTCCTTTATACCGTCTCCTGTCAGAATGGAAGTTGGCAGGAATCTGTACTGGAACTCACCCTCTGGCTTTACGTGAGGAAAGAATGTAAAGGTCCAGTTTTCACATACACCCCCACTAGGTTTAAAGATTCTCCCTGGTGAGGAAGAGCAGGGGATGAAAGCCCAGACATGGGTACCTATGCAGTACACTTTCTCATAACATTTCCTCTGCCATATTAAGAAAATCAGTTTGGTAATTGTGAAGCACTCTTGTATAGGCTATAGCCCTGGTTCCTCATTTATCAATTTTTAAATTAAGAATCTGAAAGTGAATCTGGAAATAGCTCAAAAAATACAGCTAGCCATTATAAATCCTGAAATAGAATAGGAAAGGGGGAGATAATGGGAGAGAGAAAGTGAGATGCAGAGGTATAGATCTGTAAAACAGATAGTCTAATGTGTACGGATTGGATAAACTCAGTATGAATTGGATGTCATTTCCTCTCCCAAATGCTCCTGGAAAACTCAGAGGACACTCTGGGGTGCTTCATGTATTGGGCAAGTTGACCTGTTACCTGCAATTGCCACGCAACTTGAACCCTGCTTTTCCTGTCTTTTTCAGGTTCTATATCTGCTTTTTTGCAAAACCTTTTAGAAAAAGAAGTTCACTACATGCCTTTAAATTTACATGCCTTTTAAAAAGTGAATGTTCATCCCACAGTTTCTGTCTTTATTTTACCAAACATACGGAGTGCCAGCACAGCGTTGGGTTCCATTCTCATGTAGGGAGAACAGTCTTCTTCCGGATTCTGACCTACTTTATCTACTGGGACAGAGTCCACTGTACGTGTGCCCAGAATTTTCATATCTTTACCATGGATTACATCCATTCGATTTTCAATTCTCTTTCCCCACTGGGAACCAAGAAGTCAAGCAGCCAGCTCTTTCCTACAAATAAACTCCTTTTCCTATTCTTGTGACAAAAAAGTCTCCCATGCATATGAAGAGATTAAAATACAACGCTTTGAGAGTCAGAGTGAGGATGGGGTAGGAATAGAGAGAGTTTAGATGAATCAGGAATTTTGCTCATGTTCAGATAAACATACATGGGCCTTCATGGAAGTAAGTGTGATGTAATACTGTATTTCTCATATATTTTTAAGTCATTCCATTTTTAAAATTTCTTCACCAAAATGCCATTATATAGGCATAAAAAGATAATAATTATCCCCATATATGGATGAGCAATTTAGAATCCATTGGCTAGTCCTCTCATTCAGGGCCCCTTGGTAAATACATAGCAGATCTTGTATTAAACAGTGCCCAGTTTTTCTAGGTAGTGAACAGGGAATACCAGACATGCATATTCTCTAGTACAGACAGTATCTAACACCAAATCGCAATGCTCACTATCTAAAGCATTGAGACACAGGCACATTTGCTGATAACACATAAGATTTCTTTCTTAAAAGACTCTGGACTGCACGTTAGTCAGCAAATAAGTACAAGAACCTATTTTAGTGTCCAGGAATTAAATAACAAATTTAGACGGCTATTGAGTTTGCTGAATTTTCACAGTGGATCAGCAGAAAGTGTCCAGGCATAGTTCTTTTGTGTACAGTCGGATATGTAATGTGCCATGACTCTTGGTTCGAGAACTCTCTGCCTCACTTTAGCATCTACAATCTGGCCTGTTTTAAGTGAAGCACCCAGGAATATAATGACAGCCTAAAAGGCCATTTAGCTTTAGGACTGTATAAATACAACCTCAAATTCTAGTTTTGAGAAGACTACATTGGAGCATGTGAATGAGAAATGCACAGTGTTCATATAGAATTCAAATCACTGAACAAAGCAATTTATCTCCATGCACATGGCACATGTGAAGCAGAGGTGTCAACCAAGAATGTTAAGGGGACTCACAATTAACTGAGGAGCTTCCTGGGTTTACAAGCTCTTTCCTCTCCCTATGAATACATGTCAAGATTTACCAGAGCAAAAGAGAATCTTTGATGAATTACAGTTGTCAGTTTCCGATGTGTTTTAAGTAAGGTTTTGCAAACAGAAAGAATACCCCATAGGTTTAAGCAGACTCCATATATCTCAAAACAGAGTCTATGCCTAGCAAACCAGACTCGGGACTCTACACTAGTTTTCAATTATAATTACGGTCAAGGAGATCATAATTAAGAGATATTTATTTATTTCCCATTTTACATCTTCTAAAAAGTACATTTCTTCCTGTGATGAGGAAGCTAATACTGTAGGACATTTTGGAGAAAAAAAAAACTTGGAAGAAAATGAAAATTGTCTTTATATTTCCTCCTAGAGAAAGGAGCATTCAATTTGTGAGGCATTTTATTCTAGTTTCTTACTGTGTCTCCACATACATTCACATAAACCATGCTACAGGTGTAAGTTTGCTGTCTGTTTTTTAAAATTTAATCTCTTATGAGCCAGTTTCTATATAAAATCTAGTCTTCAAAAAACATGACTTCACAGTATTTTTCAATATGGATGTAACAAATTAAAACCTCATGGCAACATAACTTTTGATATAACTTCAGTTGGAATTGTTTCACATCTTCCACACACAACCCTTGTTCTGTAAGAGGAGTGAACTAAAAGTCTCACCTTCTAGAATGGAGAGGGATGTCAAAGCCAGGCACGAGTGTTATTCCCAGGAGGCCCTGTGCCCAGTCTCTGGGGATAAGCTGAGGAAATGCTTACAAACAAAGCAGACTTTCTAGAATTTTGGGGATCAACCAAGAGGCTCCAGAAAGCCAATACCCAAAACCATGTCTAATGACACTTAAGTTGGGGAAGAAGTTGCAAAAGATGGTGCCAAGCCACAGGCAATATTTGTATCCAGGAGGAGAAATCCAAAATCTCTAGGATCACTGTATTATATCAACCACACAGTAGTGTGGTCCCCTATTTTATGTGATTGGATTATTGCGGTACTTTATTACACTGAGAAAGGACTCAACAGACATGGAAAACCTGAATTTAGTCAGAAATTGGACTTTTGATTAAAGATACTATAGTATTAACATCCTTAGGTTGGGAAAGCAGTTGGTTTATAGGGAAGTCAAAGTTGAAGGTAAGGAAGGAATTCACTAAAGAAGAATAACGGGATGGCAACTGCCTTGTAGGCAGCAGAGAGCAAGGAAGAACAGAGGGGAGGGAGGGAAGCTCACTGAACTCCTGCTCGGCATTGGGCAAATCCCTTGCCAACTCCTCAAGCCAGGGTCACCTGGCAAACAGTGTCTGCTTGAGTCTGCACAGCATAGAGCTAAGTCCCTAGCACCCCAGGATTTGGGGAAGCTGCAGAGCACTGGATGGAGTGAGAGTATGTTCTGGGAGCTCCCCAAAGGCCAAGAAGACAGATGCTCCGGCAGGCTGCTGACGAGCAGGATGACAGCTGCAGTCCTGTCCGGGTCACCCAGGTGCTGGGAACTGCAAGTCCAGATCCGTGCTCTCAGCAACCCCTCCTTACTTCTCTTGAGTAGAACAGAGAGAGTGACAGAGCCAAAGAAAGGCAAGTATGGGCAATCTCAGAAAGGAGGTGTGCTTAAGGGTTTGTGGCCCCGGGTTTTATAGGGCCTTTTTGGCTATGGGTCAGCATAAGGCATGATGTTTACAGGTGATTCATAATTCATTTGAAGTTTTGTCTTAAGAATAGGGTTGTTTAGGTGACTATGTTGGTCCAGATTCATGATTCTTTATCCACTTAGGTTTATTTACACTTAGGAGGTCTGTCTCCTGTCTTCGTTACAAAATTACTTGATTAAGGTGCTGGAAGAAGAGGAAAAACAGCATATAGATTAAGTTAAAGAATAAACTGGGCCTTTTTTGCAGGCTAAATAGATTTTACAATGGCATGATTTAGTTGGTACAATGAAGACATGGGCTGTGCTCTGATACTTTTCTTTATCTGGGGAATATTGGGACATTCCAAGTTACTTCTGGCCTTTGAAACTTCAACTAATTAACTCGGTAACTCTGTAAGTCCTCTCTGGCTCTCTGGTTTTATATGTTTAACTCTTTAAGCCCCTTTTAGTGGGCTCCACTGGCCTTATTCTCCTCCCACTCGCTATGTCTCTCTTCTCTGCCTAACCCTTATAATGCCAATGGTTCAAGGTCCTAGAGCTACTGAAACAATCGGAGTGCTGTCCAGATACTTAGGGGAGTAAATGACTGCACATGTTGGCCACTTTGTTTGGAATTATGCAACTGTCTCAAGTTTGACCTATAGTTTCAAAATGATATCATAGAAGCGAAAATAATTGTAACTTTCTGAGTCTTTCATTTATACCACTTCCAAAATTAGGAACAAAATTGATTATAAGGAAAGATTCTTTGATTACATCTTGTTCTGGTCCAGTTACATACCAAGATTTATAAAACAAACCCTATATTGTTACTTGTGTTTTAAAGATGTAAACTTTACTTAGATTTTCATATTGGTATGGTTGGTACCAATGGGATCCTATGCATTGGAGAAAAGTTTTTCAACAATTGCTGGAAAAATGCAAAAGAAAAAAAAAAAAGAAAAGCCCTTTGCAGTGGGTGGCCTGGCAAGATTTGCTACCACATTGTCTTGATGTTACATGGACAGCAAACAGGAAAGTCTGTTCGTTTCTTGTATGTGACATTAGGCTTCCTTGTAATTCATGTCTAGCTATCTCTGAAGCCTCCTTAAGATAAATTCCTAATACTCTTGATGTGATTGGAATTAAGAATTAGATAAGGTACCCTAGCATGCAGCTTTTCCCTATGGCATGATGAAATAAGATAGAAAATATAAGGAAGTTTGTTTCAAATTATTACAATGGTATGTTAGCTTGTGGTCAGCTGCTCTAGAACAGAGAAGAATTGCACTGAAAGACCAAGAATGCACAAAAGTCAGTGATCGCCCTTGAGCCTCGGGAAGGTTCTTTGCTGCCCCTGTTCCTGCTCTTTATGACAAGTTTCCCAAGCTGGTCAGGAAGATAAAGTCCTTGCAGATGTAGCCATTGATTCACTTTTATCTAATGAACATCAGTTAAGTATTGACTGGTCCAGTAGCGTGGGCACTGTTGGAAGCCTGACTGAAGATGGGCAATGCCTTTCAGAAGTGTAAAATCTAATGGGGAAAATATGCCTATGAAATTACACATACCTTTGAATATTTATTAAAGTGTCAAGACAACTGATAATGGACTATTTTCAGAGGTTCAAAGGAGCTGATGATTTCTGTGAGTTAGAAGGGTCAAGGATGCCTTTCTTAAAGAGATGAGGTTTAAATGTGGAAGTCGGGTAGGCAGTACATATCTTTGTCACTGTCCATTCTGTAAAAGCCAGGAAAAGGGGAAGTCTTGGTAATAAATTGTGAAACTATTACTATACATTGACTGGCCTCTGGGATATGCAGACCGAGTAATTTGTTTTCCCATACTTATTTTACTTCTATAAGAGTTTATATTCTCTAAATAGGATCTCTCACTGGAGAGCTTTTTAAATAAACTATGTTAAGAAAGTAGGATACTGTCTCTACTCAATCTAAAACAAAAATCATTACATTTTAAAGAAGAAACACCTTATAAAAATTTTATTTCATATAGACCTTCTTATTAGTACCTTTGTATGCTTATTAGCACTATTGTATGCAGAGCACTATATTAACCCTGGCTTTAAAGAGTTGATTTTGCAACTGTGTAGGGATAAAAGCCTCTGAGACATACAAAAGCAAAAGAATGTGTGCCAGTGTGAGTGTGTGTGTGTGTGTGTGTGTGTGCATGCATGCCTACATGTGTGTAGGAGGTGTATGTCAAGGACAGAAGGAGTCATACAAAGATGCCTTTAATGAACTGTTGACTTGAAGTATAAGAAAAAAATAATGATTAATTGTGACCCTCTTGTATGTAAGGGACTGCAACCTAATTCATTGGCACTCAGGATCATGGACAAAAGACAAAAGGTATCCTTCTTGAAACTTCTCGGACCTCTGCCCACCTGCTCTGCTTACCCCAATCACTTATGCGTCCATTGGGCTTCATGTTAAGGAAGTCCAACAAATTACTTATATAATTTGTTTTTGCATTACTGAAGGGGTACCCCTCAAATAGGGCCATATCTTAATTCTAGAAAAGTGAATACGATAAGACTAAAGAGCCAAGAGCTCGCAAAAATGAGCATGCTTGGCCGAATGAACAAAAGTGCTAGACCTCAAGTCAGTGTCTATTTCATAGTAAATATTAATATGGAATACAAGGGGGAAGAAAAACTAAGTTTAAAAGCATCTCCAACATTAGTCCACATGCTTCCCAGTTCCCAAAACAAACCTTGTAAATGTTTTATCTGTGGGTGGAGAAAGTCTCATGTTATAAAGAGACTGGCCTTTGGAGACACAAAGGCTTGGGCCCAGTTCCTCTTCTTTGATTCCCCAGCTGTTCTGTCTGGGTGCATTACTGTGTCACTTGAATTTCTAATTTTGCTATTCTTAAAATTGGAATTGTCAGCTCTACCTTATAATAGTACTGAAAGAATGACAATAGCATGCAAGATGTCGGACAGTATATGCATCTCACAGATGAACTAGATAAGCAATAGCTAATGTTTCTAAGCAATTTATGATTCAAAGAAATAATCTAGCATTACCTGTACAAACTCATTTAACCCTTAGAGCAAATCTTCAAGTAGTTAATTTTATATCCGATTCACAGATTAGAAAATTGAGGCCTAAAGAAATTAAATATCTTTCCCAGGGGTTAGAGCCAGGAAGCTACACAGCCAGAATTCATACTGAGGCAACCTTCCTACAGACACTAAACTCCCAGACTTTCTGCTTTGCCAATAAATAGTGACTGTCAGTAGTGTTACTATGACTGCTTCTGCCTTCTTCTCATACTGGGCTATTGTCACACCTGATCTTCCTCTTAATTTTATCTTTAAAAAAGTCCTTTAATTTAGTACCATCTTTTAGGATTATCACCTTTTAATGATTACTTGTTTATAAGGACTTCTCTTATAGTAGGACTTGTTGCACACAATTATGGATATTATTAAAATCCCTCAGACATTTCAGATCCAAGTTGAAGATATTTAAATGACAGCATATTACTTTTCTACAACTCTAGGCAAGAAAATGGATATATGAACGATATATGTTTGTAATAAAATCTGTGTAAACACATGCTGGCGACCTACTTTCTTCCAACCCTGTCTCGTTTTTTAAATCTGCTCTTTTTGCATCAGGAACATCTTTTTTTCTCTCTTTCCCTTAGTTTTCTCTTCCCTATCAATCTGAACTAACAAATACAGTAGAATGTAGTTCATGTCGCACAACGTGCATTTCAGTATTGAACCCAATTGTCTCATCCTAGGCGATATGTCTCTACATAGTACCCATTTCTTTATCTGGGAAGAGTTTTTGAAAAACAAGACTTCCTTCTTTTTGTAGCTTTTTATTTGAGAGCTTAGCAGAAATGACATAAAACAATTCACCGTCAAAGTTTGTAGAAAATCAATGCACAGTTTACCTCCCTGTGTTTGCCCTGCAGATTTTATTATATATTACAATGGCCTTATTTCTATGAAGAACAGTACTGCATTATTTCCATTACTTTCTCTAGGTTGCAGCTAATATTTCACCTTAGTTGAAGGATATTGGATACTAGGAGCTTATCTGGGCTTATCCTGTACTGATTCATACATTTTTATTCTTCCAAAATACTATGCAGCCTGTAAAAAGAATGTGGTAGTTCTTTAAGTTCTGACATGAAAAGATGCTCAAGTTATACTATGTAAAATAAAGCAAGGTTCAGAACTGTTTACCAGGATCTGCTTTTTGTTTTTCAGAAAAAAAAAGGTATAATAATTCCACATGCATGATAGTCTGTGGAAAAACTCAGGAAAGGATACATTCCAAAATATTAACATTATTTACCTACCTCTGAGAAATAAACTTACTTTATATGAGGGCAGTGAGGGACAGGATGAAATGAAGCCTTCTTTGTTATTCATACAGTTTTGTGCTGTTCAGTTTTGTACTTTTTTTATATTCAGTTTTGCAGTGTATCTTACTTCTGTAGTAATTAGAAATAAACCGCTTATATTATACCTGTTATTATAGGGTTCCATGTATACACAAAGCCCAGTGGAACATCCCTGAACTTGGTGATATTATAATGTACCAAAGGGATAAGACAAAAGTGCAAACAGTAATTACAATACAAAGAGAAGAATGTGCTCTGTTTCGTAAGAGATATACACACATGTTTGTGATTAGGAGAAAGTTACGTGTCATTGTGCATATCAAAGAAATAAAAATAAATACATGGCATCTGATTGGGAAAGAAAGAATTTTAGAGGGCAGAGCTGTGTAACTTGAAGGAATGTCTATCTTTTCTCTTTTCTATTGCCGGTGCCTCGAATATGGTAAGTGCCCCATAAATGTGGCCAGTAGGAAAGAGGAAAGAGGAGAAATGGGAAGTGTAATGGAATAATCACCTGGTCATAGAAATTAGAGCTTCTGGAATATAGAGATTACCACCTATTTTCATTTCATTCTTCAGTGCTCCTGGGAAGAATGGTGTGATTCCAGCATGCTCCAGCTGTGAGTGGGACCTAGTGTGTGTCACCACAGTTCCACCCAGAGGCTTTTACTGCATCTGCCTTTATGACTAGAAAGTTAATGATCTAGTTCAACCGTCATTTTAGCAATGAACCACATTTTCAGATGTGTGAAATCTTTCCTCTGGTATAGAAATAGCTAATGGTACATTTAGTGCTCAAACTCAGAGTTTCAGAGTTCTTAGCAGTTCCCAATAGTGTTTCTTCGATGAATATGAGCTCAGTCAAAACAGCTAGTTTGCCCAAAGGCATGGGGCTTAAAGTGTATTTAAGTATGAGGTGTATTAAGGAACCGTGAGCACCTCTGAGTGAACAGAACACTCGGCGTATACTGGGGAGTCACAAGAGAAAATTCAAGGTCTTCTTCAGAACCCCTGTAGAAGGTGAGAGTCATGGGAAATATACCCTTCAAGATGCTTCCCAAGGCAGGGGAAGGGGTGACTTCTGCTTTCTACCAAAATGGGGTAAAAGAGGCCAGATCGACCTCCTGCCTGAAAGAACTTTTAAAAAAGAATCACAAAGTATTTGACAGAACAGTATTCAAGACGGCAACAAAGGACAGGACATTGAAAGAATGAGAGACACTGAGAGGAGCAAATAGGAGTTCGGCGGCTGCCCCAGCTTCCTGCCTGTTCTGAGCTCCAGAATCAGGTGTGAAAACGGAGACCCGATGCGGTGAGCAGGGAGATCAAGGGGACTCTAGTGCCAAGGGCGGGATGTCAGAGGCGAGAGCTGCCCGCAGACGGTGCAACAGAGAGAAATGAGAGGAGAGCCCTAGAGGGCTCAGCTCTTCAGCCGATCGGTGAACAAACTGCTGCAGGGGAAGGACAGGAGGACTAACACCCGGCACACACCCTCGCCACGAACGGCTGCCGCTCCCACGAGCCGCAGTGGAAAGACCAGTGGGTAGGGCCCGCAGAAGGACCTGCCTCGCCAGTAACAAAATTAGCCCTAAGCTGGACATTGCGCTGTCACCAGTGAACAAACGCTAAAAGCAAGACTCAAGAGAATCAAATTATTTCTAAGAAACTTCCTGGCAGTCAAGAACAAAAACAAAACAAAACTGGAATTTATTCTAATTTGTAAGGAGCTCTCGTTTCTCCATTTTCATCATAAAGATGGTATTGTGAACTTGTGCATGATTTCACAATTGAGAATTAGATACTCTTATGAACAAAATTAGTCGGAAGCTAAAAAAAGTTAACTTAAAAAGAGTGACACCTAATTAAGATGTAGTTTCTATGATCCTGACGTCATAATTCCCCTAATGAAAAGAATTGACACTATTTGCCTCTATTTTCAACATAATTAATTGATGAAGACCTTGCTCTGATAAAAAATGCTCAGGCTGAGTTTCTGAGATCCGACCCATATCTATTGATTGTTGAATCTTTGGTCACCACCCAAAGTTGTCTGAACTCCACCTGGGGGCTTATTGGAGATGTAAATGATATGATGTTGCCTGTTTGATAAAACTGTCCATCAAGTACATCACTGTCAGCAACAGACAATGGCAGCGAATTCGTGTCCCCAAGGAGGGCAGGTGACCTCCCTTCCTTGAAGACATGGAGGCTCTGGATGCCACTCCTGGGTCTACCTGAACAGCAAAGATTTATCTTTATGCCAGTGGCTGGTACCTGTGGCATGGGTTTTAAGAGTGGGGTCATAGGAATGCCGATGCATGCTGTGTATTAAGGGATAGGATTGTGTACAACTGTTCATTATTTTTATGGGCCTGTGTAGTCTTATTTAAAGGCCATCTTATTTTAATTTTTATGGTAAGTTAGTAGAATCAATTGATATCAGGAAAAAAAGATGACTCACTGGCTAATTTGGTAGAGTATAGTCAGAAGAGGAGAGAGATGGCAAAGGTGGGCACCCCTGAGGAGAGCATGACCATTGCAACAGACAAGATGAGCATGGGTGCACACCTCAACTGCACAGTGACACTGAGAGTATACAAATGGGGATGAACTGGGAAGATGCAGAAGTGTATGTTTTTTAAATGTGCCATTTCTTTTTATTAAAAAGCATTAAGTCAAAAGTACAGTGTCACGGGCCAAGACTACCAAGAACAGAGAAATAGTCTTGTCTTAGGCTCCAAAACTACCCCAAATGGACTGTTCTGGAGCATAATTTCCTGGAAATTAAAAAAAAATGATCAAGGGATGAAGTCAGGCCAATCAGGTGTTTGCAGAATTATCCAGGAACCGAGAGCTAACTGCTCTGGACGTCTCTGCTCTGTGCTGACTAATGCTTTCCAGACATAGGGGAAGAACAGCCTCAAGGGCCCAGCGGAGAATTTTTGGGAGATGCAGGTCCTAGCTAAATTGTCTAGAGGAGGCTTTTGTTAGTACAATCACCAAACTTCAAGCCCTTTCAGCTTGTGAGTTTCTTCATGCCAGAGGCAATTTCTCTGCTTCCTTACGATGAAGCAGAAAAAGAAAATTGCGTCTGTGTTTGCACATCTTGCAGATGTGTAGATTTCTGTATGGAAGGTGAGTCCCCTCATGAGGGAGATGAACAAAATTATTCTTGAAAGTAAAAATCTCACATTGACAGAGGATCATATATCTTCTCAAGTTGTATGTTCCAAATCTATTGCTGGGGCATCTGTAAATGGTTAATATTTCTAGCTCTTTTTAATACAAATATTATTGAGGAAAGCTTACACTCTTCTCCTGCTGGTAATACAATATTCCCTTTGTTTACTGACAGAATTATCTTCTGATAATCTCTTGATTTGAGAATCACTCTACCGTTCATTCAAGGGGAGCTAACATTTGTGGAGTAGCTAGTAAATGCTAGACACAGTCAGGAGTGTTTACATTCAGTACGTAAGGCAACCTTCAGATAATGTCATTTCTGCTAAGAAAACTGAAGCTTGGTGAAATTAAGTATTTTGTCTAATAAGAAATGTGCCAGAACCCGGATTACAATCAGGGCATTTTTTTTCTTCTAGTGAAGATGAGGAAGGGGGAGGGCCTTGTGCCTGACCTCTGTAGACATGACCTAGTAGGTCACTTTTCATAGGTGTTAATTATTTGTGTCAAGGCTGCTCTGTGTTGGGGGTGAGTTCCTCATTAGAATGAAGAGACTCATACATGTGAACATTCCAGATACCTCTCCAGATGGGGAGATAAGACAGCTGCCTCCATCATTTTCCTACACCCCCTTCCCTTTCCTGCCAACTGTAGCCAATTTCAAATGGTGGAACACAGCTTATATCAGAATCTGTGTAATAATGCCTGTGATATCCCATTTAAATGAACTGGATAAAATCTCTCTTGGGTCCAACTAAGACGGTTTGTTTAAATGGTCCCTAACTCTGTTTTAAAGCCTCCTAATAACCCCAGGAAACCCACCCATAGCCCGCAGGTGAGTTCTCAGGTAAGTAGGTGGCTTTGCTAATGCTGGGATGGAAGGTAAAGGAGAACAAGGGTTAAGAATATGGGTTTTGAAGTCAGGAAACAGAACTGTAACCCAGTACAGTCACTTGTGTGATAGTGAGCCAGTTATTTAAACTCTTCAAGTGTCAATTTGCTCCTGTAAATTCAGGAGGAGGAAATAACCTGCCTGCAGAGATGTTGTGAGAACAGAGCACTGAAAGTGTTCACAGTACCTAGCACAGCACCTGGCACTTAGCAACTGAGCATGTCCTACTCATGAGGAGCGAGCCAAGACTTCACATGGACCACCTCACGTGGAACGACTCCATGAGGAAGATCGGATTTTGTTGCCAACTTACACTGAAGAGAACTGAGGTTTATACAAGTTTATATAAACATGACTATACTCGCACACTTTGGCCAGGGCATGAATGCCACTTCACGTCTACTTTAGACACCAGGGCTCCTAAGCACGCTCCTGCTCACTTGCACACGTGACCCTCCTGTCTCTCTGAAGGAAGGAAGTGTGCAATTGCACTGTAGGAAATTAATGATAGTGATGAAGGCTGGAGGGAGTTCAACCGACTTGCCACGTGGTTGGTTAAGTGGTGTAGCCAGGATTGGAGCCCGTCCGTGGGACACTGCCTTATCCTTACCAGTAGTGTCTCCCTCTCCTTTGCCTCCTTGAACTTGCCGCCTGAATGCCCTGCAGACCTCAGGACTCTCCACGCAGCTCTCATGCTGCCTCTGCCCAGCATGAATCCTTTCAGCCGCTGCATGTTCCCTGCAGAATAAAGTCAAACGTTTCTGTAGAACCTGCTTGGCTTTACGGGCTTGCAATCCTGCTTCTTTCTCTAGTCTTACCTCTTGGCACACAGCCTGCCAGCCCTCTTGGGTGCACACTACAGCCTCACATACGACTTGTAAGCCACCCAACCTTGCCATGTTCTATGTCTGTCAGCATCAGTGCTTGCCTGGAACTCATTTTCCCATCTTGTCCACTTTGCGGCTGCCTATTCATTTTTCAACCCTTTCGGAAGCCTTGTCCACCAGTGAAACCGAGCGCTCCCGTGGTGGAGGCCATTAAAGTATGCCACTGAGCATGCTGCTGGGAGCATAATTGATTGACAGCCCTTATCTGCTGCTTTCAGTGTCCGCCAAGGCTGGGTTTCCATTGGGCTGCTCTCAGCCAGACTGCGGCTCGCTCACGCCTGTTGGTACATGACCCAGGACTCCTCCAAAGGGGAACTTCAGCTCAAGGACTTCCCATTGATAGTTTCCCTGCAACTGTGAAGTTCCAGGCTCTTTCCATTCAAACTTCTGTCCTTCATCCTTCCTCACACGTATCACATTTCTCCTATAGTCCAACAGTTACCCTTTCTGTCTCCCAATTATTCCTCCTTTATCCTTCACAGGCGTTTCGCCCAATAAATATCTTATATGTCTGTCCCGATCGTGGTGTCTCCTTCTTGGGGGACCTGGACTGATATAGCTGCATGGGTTCCCTTCTTCATCCTGTACACATACCATCATGCACACACACACAGACGCACAAATCACATTATTTTACTTATCTGTCTTCCCTAATTAGATTATGACACCAGTAAAATCAATAAAAATATTGTATTACTTAGTTTACTTTTAGCACTTAGCATCTGCTTGGTACTTGGTGGTATTTGTAAGCATTTGTATAATGATTGGTGCAAGTATGATCTGATCGAATATGAGTTTGTTTAGGTCCAAACAAGCAAAAACTATGTGTTTAGTTCTCATCTAACACTGAGAATCAATGTAAAGATACCTGGAAGTTAGCTTAGCATCACTAATGCTAGGTTTGTGTTTCAGAATATTACCATTTAGCTTCCATATTCCAAAAATATTTTCTTGAGTTCAAATGAGTTTTCTCACTTATGGACTTAATTTGACTAAACTTGAAATCTTGAAATCCTACTGAATATCTCTCATCACTAAATGAAGCAATCTTGATTAATCACTCTGAGCATTTCAAAATATTCTGTCACTTAACCTATATTTAACATAAGCATCTGTAAAATCTATATGAGAGCATTCATTACAAGGAAAGCATATTATTGGAGAGTTATAAAATCAGATAGTAATTCTTAATATTTCAAGCAAGGAGTAGGGTATAGAATGCTTCTATTTATTCCTGGCAAATCCATCACAGACCTCTTCTGATCCATACCATAATAGAACTCATCAGTATTTTTTCTTGTCAAATTATATCTTACTTATATTTTTCCTTTTGCTAAAAGAAAATTAAATAGTCCATTTAGACTGGAACTTTCTCTTCACACAAAATTATACTGATTTGACAACTAGCTTTGAAATCCTCTATCATTGCTTGACTCCAGCCAACTCTTTTTTTTTATTTCATTCCATTTTTCACACTTGGGGTCTCTGTTAGAAATGTTTCATGTGTGATCTCTTCAAAATGGTTTGTGTTCTTCTTGTACCATGGAAAATGATATTAATATCATTTGCTAAGTGTCTATTATGTGCACCAAAGATTATGTTCAGTGCTGTTATCCCCATCTTCCAAGTGAGATGCTAAGGATCATAGAAGTAAAATGACGCGGAGGCCACTGCACAACTGGTAACTAGATCATCAGCGACTGGAACCCAGACCTGCCAGAGCTTTGCCAGTCTAATCTCAGTTCCATTGTCCAGTGTTTCGACTGCAGAGTTTGAACATTAGTCTATTAAATGTATTTAATATTACATTAAAAGCATATAATACTCTTCTAAGAATCTTGCAGTTTATTCTAGGTGCAACAGAGAGGCCCCTTGGATTTTAATGCAGAGGAAAATAATGTAGTTAGATATGTGCTTTAGACGTAAAAAATATACTGTGTGGAAAGTAACACTAGAAAAAGGGAGCCTAGAAGCTAGATCCTGACAAAGTCTAAGCAGGAAGTAATTAGAATCTGATCTAAGAATGTAGGTAAGGATACAGTCTGGAGGGGAAGATTGGAGAAACACTTCCCAACTCAGTGGCTCGGCAGCGTATGAACTCTGGGCCTTTGGTCAGGTTGCTTAGCCATCATGCGTCTGTTCCTTCTCTGTAAAATGGCGATAGTATCTATATCAAGGTGTTATAACATCTCCAAGAGCTAAGTGCTATCATTACCACACTTTTATAGATGAGGAAACTGAGGCACAGTGAGATCTAAGAAGTAATGGATCTGTGATACCATCAGATGGAAATAATGTCGTGTATTACATGTCTGATACATAGACTAATGTCCTCGAAAGGCAGAACCACGCCCGACCCCCGCTGTCTGTGACGGGGTCATCTAGCGCTCGGCGTGAGGTCGGCTCCTCAAGGACAAGCACAGGTCCCATGTTAGGTGTGGGGGGTAGGATGGTGCTGCCTTCAGGACATTTTCCTTCTGCCAGAACAGATGTTTCGACGACTAGGTGATTGAAGGGACGAGAGTTGGAAAACTATTTCTCAATTATTTCCACAACATATTCTTTTTCTGGAAGCCTTTGCTCAGGAAGCTGCCACAGCAGTAAGACTCCACAAACTTTCTCCGCTTTACCGCATTCTCAGTGAGGAGTAGGGCAACAAATTTGTTTCATGCCCTTTCTTGAGCCTTTTGGCTTTGCATAGATTTTACTTTAAACTGGACTGTGACAGGTCCAATGCTAGCTACCATACTAGCTTCTCATTTTCTGTTAAATATTCAGCTCCTAAAATAGTGCCTGAAGTAGGGAGCACTTAAGTAAGGAGCCTGAAGTAGGATGAAAACATGAATAAATAGGCATTTTTCACTTTTTAGGCCACTCATTCTTTGCATAATATAAGATGACTTCAGAGGGGAAAAAAACTGAGTATTTAAGAATTAATTACTAACTGGCATGTGTGCTAGGATTTATGGTTGTACAAAGAAGATAAACCTATTTGAAAGTGGTCCTTAAGAGTAATGTGTAATGAGCATTGAGGAGATCATTTTTGGCCGCAGTTATGTGAATATCAAAGCCACAGCATCTCTTTGAATTTCAGAAAGGCCATTATGCCATTTTTTAAAAATTAAATCTCAACTCAAAATTCACATCATAAATAATTTTATAAAAACATTAATGTTTAATATAAATGTGTCGCTCAACATCATGCCCAACAAATCATGAGAAAATTGCCCTATTTTCTTCCATCTCATCTTTGCACGTGGACACACATACAGCATTATTCTTAATTATAGAATGTCTGTTCCACATCCCTATTTCAATATATCCTTTTTTCACTTAATATGATTTCATGAGCATGTTTATACAGCATTACATAATTATATGATTATCATTTTAAAATATGGATGATATTTTTCTCCATTTCCCTCAGTCCTATGCAGCCACCCACCCACTCACCTTCAGTGGAGTTGTGGAATTTTATCAGTTCTGGATGGTGTCTAAAAACATGCATTTTTAAGATAGAATCATTACAGTGTGGCATTTTCTAGCTGGAGAAGAGCTTGAAATTCATACACTTAAATAATTCTCTCTCTTAAGTATAAAGACACAAAAACTGAGGGGCTGTGGGAGGTAGAGTAGCCTGGTGAGAAGAATGGTAGAGCAGCAGCTGGGCGTCCTTCTGCTGCGATGGGAATCAGGTGCAGGGAGACCCTGCTTCATTCCTCGGTGCCTCAGTCTCCTCTAGTCTTCCTCACTAAGATTATATTCTGGGGATGCCATGTTTATCTAAGACACTCTACCCAGAGCAAGCTAGTCAATGGCATTTCCAAACCACTCTGTGCAACACAGAATCAGAATAAATCATAGAACACGCCTACCATAATTTTGAGCACATCATGTATGTTCAACACATGTTACCTCCTGCTGTGATCATGGTTATCACGATGATGTTTTGTACCGAGTTTCTTCTTGGTGTGGGACAGGCCGTCTCTCAGTTTATTGTCAAATGTTTATAGGATTTCCTCACCCTTCTCTTGGAACGTTTTTTTCGGTGACAGTTAAGAATCCCTGTAGTGTTCTCACCCCCATGCAGAAAGGGCAGAGGAGACTGAGTTTGCTTGTTTGTCTTTGCCTGCCAGGAGAGCTGTTTACCCGAAGGAAACAGACCATTAGAACCGGAGGAGGACCCAGGCCCGCTCATTCTTCTCCACCCCCTTCTTCCGGTGCATGAGAGCTACTGATGGAGCGATCTCATGTGATTCTCTTTAAGTGACTCAACAAGTGGCACTTCCAATTAGACTGATATTTGTCATAACTATTTGATTAGCTCTTGGTAATCACAGAGTAAATTACTGCTATTACTCTCCAGCTTTCCAATGAATCAGTTCACAGGAGCAACTATAAAGAAAAGGGAATTATTGATGAGACATGGTGCTTATCAAGTAACTGATTTCCACAGAGTCACCAGGTCCTGAAGAATGTCACCTTAGTATCAGTTACTCTGTTTGGTAACTCCTTCTTAGGCTTCCACATACTCATTAAACTTCCTCAGTTAGGTGTAAAAATGACTGAATTTTGGGAACTCTGCTATGTTGGTTCCAAATGATATATTCTGGGGGTGGCAACATGATGACTACAAATAGCAGTACTGTATTTTATATTTGAAATTTTCATAGAAAATAAATTTTAAAGTTCTCACAGCAAGGAAATAAATTGTAGCAGTGTGAGGTGATGGCTATTAACTAAGCTTATCCTGGTAATTGTGTATATTGTGGCAGTATATATGTCTGCCAAATCATTACAGTGTATACCTCAAACTTATAAAATGTTATCTGTCAGTTATATCTCAATAAAAACGAGAAAGAGAAAACATAATTTTGAACTTAAATTGGTTTTGTGTCACAAAGCTGCCTAGGTTGTCATCTCAGTTTTATCACTGCTGGCTGTGTGTCCTTGTGCAAATACTTAATGTCTCTATATCCGGTTTTCCATCTTTAGACAGAGATGACCACAGTCACAAGCACACAGAGTCATGTGAGTGTTAGATGAGAAATACAGGCGATCAGGGTACTACCTGATGTGTAATAAGTACTCAAACCTCTTAGCTATTATTGTCATGATTGATTTTACTACTAGAATATGACAGATTTTCCTGGTCCGTAAATAAAGCACATGTAAACTGCTTACCTTAGGTGTCAGTAGTTTTTGTCATGGTGGGAAATGGCCTACTTTAGAACCGGAAGGTCCAGCTTAACTACCGAATTCACCACAAACTAACATCATGAACTAAGATCTCTAAAAATCACTGACGCTATGCTTTGTATGTAAATTATAATATAGTTTGTATCAGGATTGAGGTAAGGTTCAACTATTTTGTATGTTCGAGTTGTCATGTCTTATCTAGTAACTTTTGATACTCAAATGACATTTTTTACTGATTGTCCTATTCCATTTGCTCAGCTCCCTTGGGGAAGTGACTGAGATGCTATTATGCTGGTTTTATAGCCAAGATTCTGATACTCAGTTAGAATGAAGTTACCTAACATGGTGGAACCGAAACTGGGAACTAGGTTTTCTCATGTCAAAGGAATAGACTCCTTTGACAAAATCTATTTAACCCTCCACCATGTAACCAGACATATTTCAAGGCATTAGAAGCCGAGCGATGTATAAAAGCAATGAAAAGTCATGCCCCACGTGGAGTTTATTCACTTGATATGAAAAGAACAATTTTTTTAAAAAAGCTGTAGGTGAAAGACATAGTATGCTAAGTGGGATAAGTGCTTTAAAGAAAAATTAAGAAGACTTGAGATAGGCAGTGCCAGGTGTAGCCCACTTCTAAATAAAGCAGACAGGGAAATCTCCACTGAGAAAATAATTAATTTCAGTAAAAACCCAGTGGAGGTGTGCAGTCGGTTCATCTGGATGGGCGGAAGAGCACCGCAGGGAGAGGACACAGCAGAAGCAAAGCCGAGCCTAGAGGGTGAAACGTGCCTGGGATTTTTGAGCCAACAGGCCGCTGTGGAATGAGAGGAGTGAATAAGGAAGAGCGTTCTGAGAGCTGACGTAGGACCACATTCTGTTGGGTTTTGCCCACCCTCTGGCAATTTTGGTGTTTATTAAAATGAAGTGGAAGCTGCTTTGAGGTTTTGAGCAGAGAAGAAACATAATCTGAGTTAGTTTTTAATAAAATCATTCTGGCTACTTTTTTGAGAATAGAAAAAATGAAGGGATAGAGTAAAATAGGACTCAACTGCAATAAAACTGAACAGAATTTATAGTGGCTTGGATTAGCATTTCAGAAATGCAGATGGAGAGAAGGGGTCATATTTTAGACAGGATTTGATATATTCCGAAGTTAGCAACAATGGGATTTGTCAACACACTTGATATAAGGGATGGGAGAAAGAGTGGCGTTAAGGAGACTCCAGGTTTTTTGGAATGAGAAAAATAGTAGGATGAAGTTGTCCTTAGCTGAAAAGAAATTGTAGGCACAGAATACTGGTCGTAACAGGGAGCTCAGTTTGGGGTGCTCATTTTAAACTGCCTATTAGCATTCTAAGTGGGTCTGTCAAGTAAATGGTTATACGTATGGCGCTTGGGCAAAGGACTAAAAGAGAAATTTGGCATTCCCAGTGTAAAGATGATATTTAAAATCATAAACCTGGATTAGATCTCAAAGTGAGTTAGTCTAATAGAAAACAGGAGAATGTGAGCCGTGGTGAACTGTATTATTACAAGACTGGGAAAACGAGGAGAAAACGTCAGAGGAGGCTAAGAAAGTGTAACCAAATGGAGAAGGAAAACTGGAGAGAATGATGCTCTGGAAGCCAAGAAGACAAGTGTTTTAATTGAAAAGAAATATTAAACCAGTGCCGTGTAGAGCCTTGACAACAGCGAAACTACACATCTAATTTATGCTAAGCTAGAGTAGGGCGCAGTTATCATTTATATTTAAATGTCCATTATGTGCACAGAGTAAATGGTAATTAGGGTGAAAAAAATGTTACAGGTAAAACATTCTCCTTGCCTTTAAAGCTTAAGGGCAAGGAGGTGGAATTAGGAACATCTCATCATAAATGATACGCAGTAGTCTGGGAATATAGATGAGGCAGAGATTAATTTTGAAATGCAGCTTAGCGGGGAGAAGGTCGTATTTGAGCCGGGCATTAAAGAATGACTACGAGTTTGTTGGGTGGGAAATGGGAATGGACAGAAACGTAGTGACGTTTTAGAGAAGTTAACATGAGCAATGCCGAGAGGCACGGAACCGCAATGTATGTTCAGGAATGAGGAATAAAGTCATTTGAACAGTGTGCAAAGAAAGATGGGGGCACAACGGCAATAGTCACACTTTTTTTCCTTTATGGGACATGTCGGTCAACAGTCCAGCAGAAAAAAAAATTGATAAAATGAGACATTTATCCAAAACCAAATATTATGTTTACTATCATTTTTTAAAGTCCCTTTTATATTCTGGGAAAAGCCTGTCAACTTTAAAAATTAAATGGCCACTTATTTTACTAGCAAAATGAGTTCATTCAGGAATAGCAAAGGAATTCCTACTTCAGACAAAAAAACTGGTCAACCTTTGGCAAATCTGAAGACACAAAGGGAAAGTCGGCTTCTATTAGGTTTTAGGAGGAAACTGGGGTGTTGTTTTAATTAAAAGTTATTGTGGAAGAACAAGATTTTGAGGCTGTGGCTGCTTCTCACTGGCGGCAAACATTGGTTAGTGTGTTGACTGGGTAGGGGGGCTTCCTTCTCTTTCTTGAATGCAGGAGATAAATTTCCTATGTGCAAAGTGTCCTCCCTTGTCAAGATAATTCTTACCTTCCTTCTTTCTGCTGTTTATACAGGCTGTAAGGAGTAATAGGTGGGTGAGAGCTCCCCCTTCAGGGCTTCCTGAATCCACTTTAAATGAAGTCTCTTGTTTTCACAAGCCTTAAGCACAGCATATTGCACAATAAATATGCACTTGGAAAATACATAGAAATATAAATTGTTCCCTGCAGGCTACTCGCTAGGTAGAATTTAATTTAAAATAATTTTTCTTGGGGTATTTTCTAACTTCTGTGGTGTGATGTTGTGTTTTAATTTTCTCTCTCCTCTAGAAATGGTTCTCTGCATTGTGGAGCTGCCAGATCGCCCAGTGACAGTGGGGCCAAATAAGCTGGAACATCTGACACACTGAATGTATGTGAGTACAGCAGTAATAGCTGTCAACAAATGAGAAAGAAAAATTGTCTTGTATGCGACTTAAAGTGGCTGGAGTAGACTTTGAATTAATATGATTAATTGCTGGATCCTTGGCATGGGCAAGTTCTCGCTGGTGAAAGCTGGGCTTGTGTGTGCACCTGGGTCAGGTCTTGATTTCCCCTGTAGGCACACACCTTGCCTTTTTGCCTGGACCCCACTTTTCTCTTGTGACTGCTCTGCTTCTAGTCAGACTGAAAGCCTGCTTTATGATCACAGACATTTATTCCGCTCCCTGACTCCTCCGGACTCCATTATGTACCCTCCTTTTATTCTGGCCGATTACATACCATTATTTGGTTTGTTTGTCTCCCTGAATCACAAGTCAGCCAATGGTTTTAGGGTCTAACTTTCCTGTTCTCTATCAACTTTACCCCCTGCTATCTTTACCTAGCCAATCGCTAAGTTAAAATTTCCTTGTGTAATTATTTGATTATTTTAACTATCTTTCATTTGATCAAATGCCCCCTGCAGGCGAGGATCATATGCCTGTTTGCCAGTATATCCTAGACTTCAACATTTCCATGCTGCCTGAGTGCAATTTGGCCACTTAAAATGTTCCAGCCCTTTTGTGGTGGTGCAAAATTTCTATTCTTCTTGGACTCAAATCTTCCCCAGACTTTTTCAGTTTCAGCTAAAACAGCCTCCTGCTTTCTAAAAAAGATGTGGCTATCTGATGTGAACATCAATGAATTTTTCTTCTTTGGGCCTTAAAATATCCTGTATCTATCTCTGTAGTCTATTTCTCATTTCCCAAAATAACCCCTTATATTAGATTTTGATCCTAATGCTTTACAATTTCTTTATCAGCTTTATAAAATCAGTTATTTCTTCCTGATTTGCATTTCTCCATTTTCTTAATTCCCTCTGCACAAGCGAAAACCAAGTTTTATTTCCCTTACCTTGGAAAATTTCAGCCAGCTAAAAGTAACAGAAAATAAGCCACCTTCATCTCACTAGTCCCAATTTCTTTCCCAACTTAATTTCCTTTTACCTATTCAAAAGTCTCTATATAGAACTGTCAATGCTCTTTGCCAATTCACGGTAAACTCCACAAGTGAAGGAGCTATTTTTATGTTGTGCAGTGTATTGCTAATACCTAGTACAGTAGCTAAAATGGTAGGGGCTTAATGATTACGAGAGTTAAGTTTAGCTACCCTTTTCACTTCCCACTCTCTACCTGAGTGTTAAGATTTTGCTTCAAGCACTGCTTCAATTACTCTCACCAAGATAACTAACTGCAACAGCTCTCTTCTCTGATAATCCAGTCCATAGCCACATTTCAAATATTCTTTTACATGCCATATCATAATCTGTTTTAGTTATTGTTCATGGCATATATGCCTGATAAGTTCATCAGAGCATCAGCCTTAGAGGTTAGAACAATTAATATGGTTATTTTGCTATCTCCACAACTCTTAACAAGGACTTACAAGTTAGTAATTATTAATGAGATAAATTAACACCTTTATGCTGGAGGATCCTCTGATATTGCTGTGAAAACATTAGTAAGACCTTTAGTAAAATATCTTGTCCCTGAAATAAAAACATGAAAATATAATGGGATAGCCTTTAACAAATCATTTCAAGTCATGAAAAGTAAGAATTAAAAAAAAATCTATGCTGAATGAATCATATATATGCTTAATAGTCATATCCCTTTATTTAAATAATTAGAAATATCATTCATTTGCAAACTCCCAGGAGCTTCCCAGTAACCTGAAGCTGCCCCCATATGCAGAGGGCAGGGGGGGACCCAAGACAGAGGCAGGCCGATCCAGAGTGGCAGGTGGCAGGTCTTAAAAAAGGTCTCGCCTCGGATTGCTGCGGGGTGAGTATCTGCACCCATCCGCCAGAATTCTTAAAAGCTTATATAGAGGCTGTTGGGGAGGAATAATTTTCTTCTACCTTTCAAGGTTCTTCTAGCTGTTTTAAGAATCAAATTGACATGAGACAGATTAAAAGAAAAAAAAACAAAATTTAATTATGTCTGTACCAGGAATCTCAGATATGCGCTTCCAAAGGCAGTCGGGGACAATGAGGTGCGTAGTCGTCCTGCACTAAAGAGAAGGGGGAGGGGGCTGGGACTTGAAAGGGAAGGAAAGCAACCCGCAGAAATTTGAAAGAGTACGTGTTCGGTAAACACCTATTTGCTGGGCCACACAGAAACAGTTGGACGAGAAGAGGGATTCTAACAGACTTTGCCGCATCCCTCCCTGTCTGCCGCACCCAGTGCACGTTGTAACATCGTCATCTACGGTGAACGCTCTCTTCCTGGAGCACACCCTCCATCCAGATTCTTTTTATACACGGAACTTGGGAGGAAGGGGGTCAAAGTCTCCTTCTGAGTCTTTTTGGGCTTTGAATGTTTTCAGCTGTGCGGAACTGCGTGCCGGAGTGACACATCGGGGCGGTCTGCCCTCGGCCGTAACTGGGCTCAGTCCCTTACACTGTCCAAATGCGCACAGCAGACACTCTCCCAAGGCTGTGTCCTTGGGCAGCCCCTGGGCGTGGGGGGGCCAGCACAGTCCTTATTCCAGGAGGAGGGGAGGGCTGAGGAACTCCCAGTTGTGGCCAACTCACCCGTCACCCAGCGTCGTCGTCTTGATGACTTCCCACAACGAATATCTATCCACATGTTTGTTATACACGCATGTATACACACACATACACACATTAAAACATGGTCATAAACACTTGATAAAACAATAGCCATTGACTGAATTGACTCTAAGGAAAAGAGGTCCTTTAAATGCACTCAGTAAATATACACAAGAGAAGATAGAAAATCCCTTAGAAACTGTTTAAGAAACCTAGCAGAGACTTAGGAATTATTCTACACTCACCCTCCCTCTGTTTCCATTTTTGGCTTTCTAAAATAGATTCTCATCTTTTACCCTGTTTGGGTCTCTTCTTTCTCTTACTCACATGGGTCAGCAGCCTGAGTTGAGTATATGTGTCCCAGGTCTGATCTTCTAGGACTCCTTTGAGACACTATTCCCAGTATTACCTGTGGGCTACATGCACTGAAACGCAGGAAATGAAGTCCCTCCCCCCACCCGCATGTGGCCTGCTCAGGCCTTTAGGAGACTTTGCAGTCACTGGACAGGGATCAGGTACACCCTAAGTAATTTATGACTTGTGAACCAAGTAATATATCATTTAATTAACTCTCCTATTTTCCCATCAGTTGTAACTGTATATAAAGAGAAAAATTTACTTAAGAAAAGTATAGGAGATTTGTTTTTTCCACCAGCAAAAAGTCTTGACTATAGCCCATGTGTAGACTTAAAATTTGATTTCTATTGCTTGTATGATGCTGACTCCTATAATCACTGTTTATCACAGGGGCATCTACAAAATCTAAATAATTCGCAAAGTCATAACATTTTAACAATTAGAATCAGTAACAGTTCCCAGAGAGCCATAAAGACTTATTGATAATCTCTTCATTTGAGAGAGTTCTCAGTTTCAAATGCAGTAAATGGGTGAATTCTATGGTCTGGGCCTCTTCGGTCATTATTTGTCATACGCATTGGGCCACCCCTGCAACCATGTATGTATAGGATATATCAGGAACACTAACCCAGAAGGACCCCAAATTTATTATTTAGGCTCCATTTAGCTGATCAGTTGGAAAGCTTTTGTGTGCTCACTCCATGCTGCCCTCTGTCCTAGCGGCTGACCTGTAAAGGCTAGGTCATCAGGCTCCAGTCCCCACTTTGGCCAATGGGAGGCCCCAGCAAGAGATATTCAGAAATGAAAAGTGAGATCAGGGTGGTCATTCCCCAGAACCCCTTTCTGCAAGTTCATCTCAGGCTGGCTGGAGCCCTTACCCACAGGTCTATTTGGTTCAAAGCTACCTTCTATGCATAAAATAAGTAGATACTGTCTACATGAACACCTTCCTCCCCTACTCCCTCCTGACTTGGTGTTAATAACTCCTTTTTTCTTTCTAGCTCAGAGTCCAACATGCTGGGTCCTCTATACCCTGATTACCTCTATGTAAATAGCTCTTTTTAAACATACTCTCCTCAAATTATCTTAATCTGAGTTTACCAACTATTTCCTAACAGAACTTTGGTATAATGTGTCCTTGAGATTCTTTAATTAGTGTTATATTGACCAGAACTTTGCAAAATGAACACTAATAGCAGTGAGCAGCAAATTAAATTGAGTATTTAGAAAAGCCTTTAGGCATCAACTACATGGCAATACAGAATCTTGGGAAATATGAGAAAATATTGCATTAGCAATGTTAATTGTTTCTTTCTATACATTTAGATTGATCCCTAAAAATACAGTCAGGAATTGAATTATCCTTAAAAAAACATTCAGGAATTAAATTATCAGAAGTTTTATTATCAGAAGGTACCGTTTTCTGTGTTCCTTTCTCCTTTTTTTTCTTTTCCTATGTAAGGACAACACTGAAATTGAAATGAATCTACCAGGGTTTACAAATCAAACATTCACCCACTTAAGTTTTCCTGAAGAAGGTGTTAGAAATTAACTGCCTGACAGTGCCAGCAACGGAACTCTTTTAGGCATTGATAAGGGGGTCAGTTTGGGGTGGGTGACCATACTTACCAAAAAGGAAGTGCTGTTTATATTGGTATTGTTGCTATTCAAAAAGTCAGGGATTTTTTTTTTTAATGATTTGCTTATTTTTGTGTGTGTTTTTAAAAAGAGATGTCTAAAAGCAAGAGAATTGAATCTCTTCCATCTGAGAACTCAAGTGAGAAATATGCTTTTTTATTCAATTACACAAATTAGCTTCTGAACATTTTGAAACATCTGTGTTAAAGGAGAGAGGCAGTCCTTGATATTAAATTTAATATTGTATATAATCACCCATCAAAATGTTTCCATAGCATTTGAGTGTTTGAAATTTGTTGCTGCTTGGAAATTCTAAAATAAATTATAGACCTATATGGAAAAAACTTTATAACTCTAATTTAGAATTATTATATTTTTCATATATTTACCTCATTTTTTTACATAGTTTTAATCTTAGTGCAAATATTTGTATCTATAGACCAAGGATTTTTCAACTTCCTATATAGGTTTATAATAATTAATTTTAGATATTTTTAAGAAACTTACTTGCCACAGAGTAAATGTTCAATAAATGTTAGCTATTTATTTAATGAAACAGATATTAATGCAGTATTAAAAAAACAGATTGCTTCAATTACAATGACATTATTTGATATGTGCCTATTTCCATATTGTGAATTAACAAATTTAATCAAAGATGCACATTTTTTTCAAAATTTCCCGACCACAAAACTGAAGCACATCTTATAATTGTGCAAAATAATTAAATTAACAGCATGATTGTCCTTTATGTGAAACATAAAATAGGGAGTCCATCATATCTTAATATTCTAATTTCTGAGATTAGGTTACCAGACTGGCAACTGTGTGTGTGTGTGGGGGGGGTCTATGTGAGAATGTAGTGGTGGATTCTGAAAGATAATACATCATCACGTACATGCCATCCAGAAGTCCCTTCTATTTCAAACCATGAAAACTGCTACAAAAAAAAATACAAAATTTAGGTAGTGAAACAAGAAGTGGTTAATTTTACTACTTGAGTTACAGGATTTAAAAAATATTTGTCCTACATTTCTCTCTTAAACTTCTAAATAACATTCGAAGTCATATGTGTTTTGGGTCTAATTACAGAGAAGAAAATGCCTATCTTGAGTCCTTAGGAAAAAGCATTAAATAATAAATGAAAAGATTTTCCCCCCTTGGAAATATCTTCTTTTTAAAAATAAGTGCATAGTGGTCTAACACACATATCTCTCCTCCTAGCAATTCTGCAGAAATCAAGATCTACATGGAGCACCAAAGGGAACGATAATAAGTCCAAAGGATGCCTCTGAGTGCTTCCCACTTGCAGGAAAAAAAAATCACTTGGTTACAATAATAGAAATTACATTTTAATCAATATGCCTTTGCTATTAATCCATTTTCACTGCCTGAAAAGGCTTTAATAACATGTTAGGAAAATCTTCCATCTAACGAGTAATTCCAAAAAGAAAGGGGCTGGAATCCTTTCATTTCTAATTCACCATGTACAGGATTGACATATATATTTTGAATTTTTGCTAGTCTTGGAAGAACCTAGCATTTCTTTGTATACTCAAGATGTCTTTCTTGGCAACTTAAAAAAAAATCACCTGTGGTTTTTATTAGTGACACAAATTTAATCAGCTATCAGCAAATATATATTTTCTTCTAGTAAGGACTAGATGTTTGATAATATTCTGTAATCATCAACAGTTGCTGTATTATGCGTAAACCAGGTTTTTCTTTTAGGTAAATATGCTTATTTTATTTGTTGATTTTGTTTTATATAATAGCAACACATACTCATTTTAGAGAGGACAGAGAACACGTAGAAGACTCTTAGGAAACTGAACACTCATGATACAACCTTTCCAAACATGAACTTCATTTTCAATGATAAACATTCATTCAGATATTTTCTGTATGCACATAGCTCAAATTTTTTATTCAGCACTATATTGTATTTTTTATTTTTTAATAGGTATGTGTGTAAAAGTTTAAACTTTATATGGTGTTTCTTTGTACACTTCTATCTTGATTTATTTTACTAATACTCTAGTGTTAAAATTATATTGTATCTGAATTTATATTGTTAGAAATAGTGCTGAGATGAAATGCTCATAACTTTTAGTGGATATCCTTCACTATTTCAGTAGAATCTATTCCCCCAAGTAAAATTTGGAGTAATAGACATACATAATTTGAGTGTTTTACATCCCTGCTAAATATAAAAAGTTTTTATCCATCAATATAGGAGAGTGATTCAGTATATATATGTGTGTGTGTGTGTGTGTGTGTGTGTGTGTGTGTGTATTTTTTATTAAAGTATTGATATACAATGTTATGAAGGTTTCACATGAGCAATATTGTGGTTACAACATTCACCCATATTATCAAGCCCCTCATACTCCCTTGCAGTCACTGTCTATCAGCATAGTAAGATGCTATAGAGTCACTACTTGTCTTCTCTGGGCTGTTAGTATATCTAGTTTTAATATCAACTAATCTGATGGATGCAGTCTTAGTCCTTTTGGGCTACTATAACAAAATGCCATAAACTGAGGGACTTAAACAACAAGCATTTGTTTCTCACATTAATGGAGGTTGGGAAGTTCAGGGTCAAGATGCCAATGGATTTGGTGTCTGATGAGCTCCCACTTCCTTTGTCCTTGAGTGGCTTAAGGTGCAAGGAAGCTCACTAGAGTCTCTTCTGTAACAGCAGTAATCCCATTCATGAGGACCGCACCCTCCTCACCTGAGTTCCTCCCAAAAGCCCTGCCTCCAAATACCATCACATCCGGGATTGTCAAGATGTGAGTTTGAAGGGACGCATTCACTTTATAGCAGATGACAGTGTTCTCCTGTTATTATTTTGATTTTTCTTAATCATTACAGAACATTAATGCTTTTCATTTATTGTCTATTTTCATTTTTCCTGTTGTTACTTGCCCACATATGTCCTTATCTGGATCATATTTACTGAGGGCAAACTAAAAGGAGAGGAAATAACATACAATATAGAGATCATAGGGAAGAAGGAAAGAAGGCGGTTTCCCCGGTAAGCATGTCTGCCTGCTGGAGAGTAATCCCTTCCCCTGGAGACTTGTGATGAATTTGGCATTTGCACTGAATGCTGAAGCAAACATGCAATTTAGCGAAACTCCAGCCTGACTGGTTCTTGGCATTTATATTGATTAAAGGAAAAACAACTTAGGCTTTGACTTTCTTTTTTTAACCACCTGTTAGCAGGTGGTATCATCACTGTTAACAGTAAAGGTTAGGATCTATCCAGTATAAACTGTTATACTCTTTGGGTCAGTAGATTAGTAATTTTTGTTTGAGAATTCATTTTATTCATTTTTATTTTCCCAGTGCCTGGAATAATGACCAGCACATAGTAGAATTTCAGTAAATGCATAATTACCCCCGGTTTATAGATGATAAAAAACAATGATCAAAGAAATTGAGTATTTTTTACCATGGTCACACAGCCAGAAAGGGATAGCTTAGCATTCAACATAAGTTTGTCCAAATCCAAACTATGCTGCAAATATTTCATATAACATATCTCCCTAAGATGACTTCCCTCTTGCTGTACAGTGTATCTGTCAAGATAGGCTAAATCATGCTGTGGAACAAATGACTGAACCAATCTCAGTGACATCAGACAGCAAGGGTCCCGTCTTGTGCATACTGTGTAACAATTGCTGGTTAGCAGAGGGCTCTGATCCTTGCTGCCTTCTCTCTGGGATCCAGGGTGAAGTATCAGATATCCCCTGGAGCATTTATGGTTACAAGGCTAAAGAACAAAGAAAGGGTTTGTGAATTTTGTCTTGTCTTGCTAAAGCTCCAGCCAGAAGGGACATGTGGTACGTTTGCTCACAGTTCCCTCATCAAAGTAAATCACCTAATTTCATGAGTGTCATGAAACTCCGTGAAGACTTGACGGCAGGGAAGTGAACCTGGGTGGGCCCACAGTAATTAGAAGGGTGCTCATAAGTGAGAGAGGATGTCAGGAGAAGCAGAGTCAGAGAAGAAGATGTGAAGACGGTGCCCAGGAGAAACAAAAAGCTAAATATTTGTGGACAGCACCTCCCTCTGGTAACCAAGTACTCAAGTGACTCTGTGATGGTTAATTTTATGTGTCATCCCGACAGGGTCACAGTAGCAAGATATTTGGTCAAGTATGATTCTGGATGTTTCTGAGACCATGATTTTTGGGATGAGATCAATTTAAATCAGTAGACTTAAAGTAAAGCAGATTACCCTCCATAAGGCAGGTGAGCTTTATCTAACCAGTTGAAAGTCTGAATGGAGCAAAAGACTGACCTCTCCTGAGCAAGAAGGAATTCTGCCTGTAGTCTGTCTTTACACTGTAACTGCAAATCTTCCTGGACCTCCAGCCTTCTCTCTCTGTCTCTCTCATATACACACACATATACACACACATATGTAGCCGAGCAAGCTCATCATTTAAAAGAGGTCGTTTCGAATAGGTAGAAATTCCATTGGTATTACTAGTCTGACTTCTAACATTCAGTGTACTCCTCCACAGACAGAATGCCAAAGGGGGTGTGCGTGTGTACACGTCCTGTTGGTTCTGTTTCTCTGGAGAACCCTACTATACAGACTCATTTCCATGCACAGAAGAGACCTTCCCTGGAAGAGACCACCCAGAACAGGCATCCATAGTTGCTGTGTCCAGCTCGGAGTCTCAGACCCTGAAAGATACCCTTTAATCTCTTCATTATGTCTGGCCAGGGACCTCCTTGGCCTGGACATCAATGGATCAAAGGGTAGATTATGCATCCCTTTTACAGGTAAAAAGCAATGATCAAACACTAATGGGGACGCGCAGTTTCTGAGGATTAGGTGTTATTCTGCTCCGTTGGAGAGGATCCTTTTCAGGGATTCCCACTTCACAGACTCGTGGTTTCTCCTTGTAGGAGATTCTTCTCTCTTCATCCTCCTCCTCAGCCACATCTGGAATACATCTTGGAGAAAGCACTCCCAGGAGGGATGAACAGCTTTTTCAATACGCCTTCTGCCCAAGGATCTTTTTAAGTTTCAAGCACTGAGTTTGTTTTCTCAAACATTTCGTTGTCTCCTTATCTGTTTGACTCTGGTGAACTCCAGGGTTTGGCTGTTAGCTACTCTAGTAGTACTTTTTAAAGCACATTTCTTAGCTTTTGCTACATTTCTTTGGTTTCCTACTCCAATTACTTCTTTTTCTTTTTAGGTTGAATAATGGGCAGCTAAGGCCTGTGAGGTTTCAGTAGGGAAACCACACCCTCTGTCTCCTATTTCATCGCCAATGTGTCTATTTGAAATAAATTATCAGGCAGCTGGATTCTTACTCAGAGACACCTCCTTAATCCAGGGCTTTCAGCAATGAGTGCGATGCTCAATACTGCAGAGTGGGTCCTGACTATAGCCTGGGTTTTAATGGACTTGGCCCCTGAAGGTCTTCTCATTTTATATTCTATGCTGCAAGTCCTTGAATTCATGGCCTGTCTTTATTCTTTTTAATCACTGATTATAAGATTGCTAATTATTTTCTGAGCTCATCTCTTTTTTTCCCCTAGTGCTTTGCTAAACATAAACAACACAGAGAATTAACATTCTATATTCTAATTTTTCCCTAAAGATACATGTTTATTCTATAAAATGATTGCCAACTCATAAAAGGTGACATCTTCACCGAATTCTTTGCCATTATGTAAGACAGGTTTCCATCTTTTTTGTCCTTTGACATATCAGTGGCTTTAAATAACAAAGGATCGTTATTATTTTTTCACTTGCACTAGTATTCATTGTAGATAGTTTTCTTCTACGTCCTTGTTACATAAGACAGCAGGCTGAGGTTTGATCTTATACTTCCAGGGTTGCTGGGGGAGATAAACTGGAACACGAAAATTGCACATTGTCTGTTGAATCCTCTACCCGAGTGACGGGTGTAACTTCTCTTCAAGCATTATTGTACAAAACAATATATATGGCCAGAATTAACTCCAAAGGGGTAGGAAAGTGTGATCTTATCATATGTCTGGAAGGAGAACTAGAAATATTGAGTGAGCTGTACTGATAACTATTACATTCTCATACTCACCAGTGCTTTGCTTTTGAGAATGCCAAGTAATCTCCCAGAGGGCACAACCATTTTTTTCTTGATCTTTGGCTCAATGCATAGACAAGTAAGTACTTGATAAACATTTATTTCATAAGTGACATAGCAATGTTTTCTTAATAGTGATGGAAAGATGACATTTCAGAGTTGTAGAATTCAATTTATCCATTACATCCACTACACTATACATATACAATATATAACCTCTGATATATCCGTACCTTTGTATGGGATTGAAAAATGTGTATTGCTTTATCTCTTGGATATTGTCTCTCTGTATGCCATGAAAGTTTTGAGTGATGGCCAACTTTCCAAGGAAGATTGTAAAATTATTGACAAATTGAACATATTTTAAATAAGCCAGACAGAAGACAAGCTGGAAGGAGGGTACTGGCATTGGGATATTTTGATGATAAGTCGTATCTTTTACCAGAAACATTTAAAATGATATTGACAAGAGAATTAATGAACTGCCAGGAACTACCCTAAGTCAATAAGAATAAAGAATAAAGTTCAGGATTTTAGTTAGCCAACATCAGCTTTGTTCTTCCTCTACTGCAAACCTAGTCACATGAGCCATAAACATTGATTACCAACTCTACAGCTATGGTTGAAAAAACAGCTTATTCAGTGTTAGGACAGGTGAGGAGAAAAGTAAACCATTTTCTAGGTGACAAATATACTCTCATTAAACAGTGCAATAAATTTTCATTAAAATGGTCCTTACTATCTCTCCTCCAAAAATCTGAAAACTTGTATGGTTGGGTGTTGGGTATGGGGAGGAAAAGAAGGGAAGAGAAGAAGAAAGAAAAAGGAAAGAGAAACAAAAGAAGTTATTATTGTTTTTAAGTGTTGAATCACAAGTACCTTTTCCCCCTACACTAAGATTGCTTTGCAATATACAAAACTAGGTTGAAAAGTATCTGATAACTGAGCATATTCACAAACTTTGTATTTGTTACACCAATGAGACGTTGTGTCATTTGTCTTAATCATGAATGAGTTTAATTAAGTTGTTGATTACATTTTTAATTATTCAATAAGAACGGTGTGGAGTAGCACGGAATGGAAGATTCTAAAAATGCAGTTCTGGCTTGAGAAGAACCTGCAATCTATTGAATTATTTCTTCTTCAGAGCATTGGTACTAATTTACAGGGATCCCAGCTGCATTAGGTTTTCATTGTTAATGTAGCAAATTGAAACAAATTAAGTAGCTTAAAACAACTAAGATGATAGCTTACAATTCTGTATGATGGAAATCTGACTCAGGTCTTGCTGGGCTAAAATCAAGGTGTCAGGAAGGCTGCGTTTATTTCTGGGGCTGTAAGGTGGATCTACTTCTTTGCTAATTAAAATTCAGTTCCTTGCAGTTGTAGGACTGAGGTCCCTGTTTCCTTTCTGGCTGTCAGCTGAGGGTCATTCTCAGCTTCTAGAGGCCGTTCACCTTCTCGGCTCCTGTCCACCTCCTCCAACTCAAACGGAACAACGGCAGAGTGAGTCCTCCTCATTTCTTGACCTCTCCGGCCATTCTTCGGCCTTTTCCTTTCACTTTGAAGGTCTCATTTGTTTAGTTTAGGTCTATCTGGATGGTTCTCATCTCAAGGTCCTTAACTTTAATCATATCTGCAAAAACCTTTTGCCATGAAATGTAACATGTTCCTAGGGCCTGGAGATCAGGACGTGGATATTTTGGGGAGGGAGCACGTTATTCTGCGTACCACAAAGATTTAAGTGTGATATGATATCCATGTGTGGGCTTCTCTGAGACAAATGAAGGCATGGAAACATCAGAGTCCCTGTTAGCCGCTCACGCATCTGTGGAAACCTGTGAGGTGCTCCCTCTCAGCGTCAGAGAGTCAATCTCACAAGTATAAAGACTTTATCGTGCTTAGCCCAGAACTATTCCCAGTTGCAGCCCCATAAACTAATGCATAAAGGAATATGCAACCAAGATGCTACCTCATTAGTTAAGGAAAGTGAATGTACTTTGTGGGCCCAGAAATACCTGTAAAAATAAAATGGTTTCATTTAATATCTTCACTATGTTATGATTCTGAATGTGTGGCCATATTTGCAGAATGTGTCCTACAGATATGAATACAAATATGGATGTAGGATTAAACTTGATTGGAGTGGAGTTAATTAACCTAGAGAAGAAAAAAATCAAGGAGTATTTGAACAGTGTCTTTATTTTGATAAGGGGCTAATATAGGAATTAAAATTACAACTGTTCTGTGCATTCGTGAGGGTTGAAGTGCTTCCAGTGAATAAGCTAATGGTTTCTGTTCAACATAAGGAAAAGTTTTCTAAGAATCTGAGCAGTCCAAAGATGGATGTAACTGCATCATGAAATCATAACCGTCCTGTCCCTAGAGGCCATCAAGCAGTGGCAGGTGAGCCCGTATAAGGATAGGGTGCAAGCACTGAAGAGCTAGATTATATACAACTTTTAGTAATGTGACCCTGTTTTCCTAATATAATTTTCCAATTCTTAGTCTGACAATAATTTCTTTCTAGATTTTATGCCTTGCAAAAATGTAAATATTAAATACCAAGTTTTCTGAAATGAACTAATTGCTGCAATTGAAAAGAATAATGTTTATATTAAATGTGTAGATTCCTATAAAATAATAATCATTATTGTTAACCTTTATTTATTGACTTTATTATACACTATTAATATTTGAAGCATTATCTCAGTACCGTGCTTGTTTTGAGGATACAGACAGACTCAAACTTCACAGAACTTACAGATTTGTAGGGGAGATAGATGGTAAACTAATGAACAAGTGAACAAAATGATTACTAATTAAGTTATAAAGAAGATAAGCAGGATGAGGGGTTAAAAAGAATAGCAGGGAGACCAATTTAAATAAGGTGAATAGGGAAGAACTTTCAGAGGGACTGATATTTAAACTGAACTTCACTGAAGTATAAGAAAGGGCAGGATCCTTTGCAAAGCCTTATGAGTCATTCATCCTTTCATCACACCAAGAGTTAAGAACTATTGTCTTAATTTCATAGAGGAAGAAACTGAGGCTTTAAAAAGATGTATCTGCACAAATTTAAGGCTAGAGATGGTAAAGCTCGGGATGGGGCCCGAATCTGTAAGATCCCAGACCCTGAGAGAGCTGCAGTCTGTGACCGTTAGTTCTTCAGCCCCTTCGGACTCTGCATTTCTGTCACTGAAACTTATCAGTACAAGTTGGGACCAGGGTAGTCCCTCTCTGTGGTCTAGAGAATCAGCTGTGACTTCAAGAATACTAAACTTTAATGAAGGAGTTAGAATAATGTATTTCAGAAATAGACTCTAAAATAAAGCTAGTTACAATTTTTATTTTGGTAATTTTAATAGTCTCTTTTCCACTATTTTTCTGTCCTTTTCAATGTATTATCTATGATCATTATATGAAAGTAAATTATATGTCAGTTTCAAATATTATCTGTTGAAGTCTCTACTAAAGTAAATTCAGGGAAAGCAAGCTACAATTCATCAACTTGGTTAAAACCAAGACCTAAATATAAAACAAATCAAATTTACATGAAGAAGGATTGATTCAAAGGTGGATAATGTATGGCTGACCCAGAGCAGAGAAAATTTACTCATTTAAACAGGGAAGAGCAAAGCAAGCAAGATGATTATTTCCAACTCCTAACCCCAGAGCTTCAAACGAGACCTTATAGGAATGTCCACATTAAGGGACTATAATATAAATAAAAAGGTGTCTACAGAGTGTTAGTTGTTTCATATGGTATCTCGTTTGCACTAACTGCTAGTATGGCCACAACATCACAAGCAAAATCACACATTGATTCTGCCTATCTCGCCTCTTAACTGTGTGTTCCCTAAACGGCATAGATGATATTCCCATAATACCCAGCACAGGACTTCCCCAGGAGTTCAATAAATGTTTGTTGAACGGCATTACCACATTAACATGTAAATTGTCAGATTGCAGAGTTTACAGCCTGTAAATCGTATTCTAATATCTAGGTTTTCACAAATTTGCATATTATTTAGAAAATGAATAAATGAAGCCCAAATCAGTGTCCAGTTTGTATTCATTTCCACAAACTCATTTTAATAGCCTGAAGTGTTGGTATTGACCACCGAATTGGATAGGAGAACAAGATGACCATATGCATTTGGGATTTGACAGTTTTTAGAAGATTGCTGAAATTCGTCTCCCAATTAATATTTTTTTCCAGGTGAACTTTTTTTGAAGGTCTTATTTACAGATAATCATTCACCACTTTTGGAGCCCTGTTACTTTGTTGACATAATGTGTTGAGTTTGACAGACACTTCTGGATGCTTCACCAATAATTGAAGCTGGTCAGGTCTTGTGAGTAAATGAGGAGCAGCTGTCATTTCAAACATTTACCTCTTTGCCAAGCTGTTGTTTTATAGAATAGCCATTTTTCATTAAAGAAATAGAACATGACCTTGGCTTGTGGCTTTGCAACTGTACATTCCTTTTCTTTTGAAAAGTTCATATAAACCTATGATAGGAGTTACCATCTTTCTCAATCTAGTGAGAAAATAATCTGGATTCTTCACACTTTCTTCCACCTTCCTTCCCATTCTTTTATTCAAATAAATTCTAAAAATCTTCACGTAAAGTATTAGGGAGAAATATCTAACACAACGTTTATCAAACTATAGCACCTATCAGTATGCAAGAACATAATGATAGCCTTGTTCTTCCTTATACAGTGTCCCTAAATTGAATCTGTGTGTCTGATCAGGTAGAAACAATACCTATGTTTGTATTTCATAGCATATAACCCCAACTTCCTCTATCTACTCAACTAATTTCAAGTGAAAGATACTGAAATTATTCAACAGGTTGAGATTTAGTATGGTAATTTTGAGAGGGTTTCCAAAGAAACAAAGCAATCAGACAATGAATCTTTATTTTAAAATAAATTCAACTTTAAATGATTTAGAGAAGCAACACTGATACTCATGAACTTAAACATTTTTAAGGAAAACCCACAGCTCAGTTTCCAATCAGTCAAGACATCGATTAATATGTTTCTGTTGGGAATAGAGAAACAAGGGGACTCAATATAAGGAAGAAAAAGCTGTAGACAGGACAAATTATATTTTAAAGGCTGCAAAGTTCCAAGGTGTTCCGCTGATGAAGTCTTTGTCTTGTAGTCACCAGGCTTCATTCTGTTTCTATAGTCACAATGCAGTTTTTACACTCTGCAATTATCTTTAATTGTAAGGATACGCAACCCCTTATTAAACTAAAAGGAAGATAGTAGCTATGCATATTAAAAAACCTGTGAACTCCAATAGCCTGTTTTGATTTCTCAGTGATTTTGACACTCTCTTGAATAGAAATTGCCCCATTTCATTCCCGCCCTTTGGTGAGTTTTTATAAGGGAAAACATGCCAAGGACAACCTATTAATAACTTTAATCTTCTATTAATCTCAGTCTCTATCAGTAGCTGGTTTTAAAAAAGTTTGATTTTAAAAGGATAACTAAGTTGCTAGAAGTAGCTGAGGTATTTGTCAGCTGGGAAACAAATTCTCCCCCTCCCAGTAAGTAACACACACACACACACACACACACACACACACACACACACACGCGTCCCCACCATCACTACCAGCCTAAACTTTTATATATTGAAACCCTGTTGTTCCGGGTGTAGCTCAGAGGCACCCACTTGAGCGGAGCCTGGGATTTTGTTCCCCTGCTGACTCCATGTATCAGAATTAGTACTCCTTTCGCTAGTGTTGCCAAAATACAATGCTTGCAACTCCAGCCTGTATTTTATCCTCTCATGTCATTATAAGATAGTCACATGTCTGTCCCCTCTAATAGATTTTAAGCTTCTTGATGTTTTTTACCCTTTTTCCTTACCTTCTTTGTTTATGAATTATATATATATTATATATACACAGAACACACAAACACATACAAATATCTATGTAAACATCCATATAGAATATGAATAGAACATATGCACATGTGTATGTTATATCTATATGAATTTTAAAATACACACACATACACACACACAAACACACAGGTTGCCTTTTTTATATGTTAGCCTCTGAAAAGGAAATAAAATAATTCCACTTGCCAGCTAATTGCCCCATTTCAGTGAGAGTATTATATCTGATTACATTGTAAATTATATATTTTTTAAATTAACATTACAACACAGCCACTGAATTCAACCCCTTCTATTTTCCCCAAAAAGAAAAATCAATTACTGTTTGAACCAATTAGGTTAATAGGATGTCTCAGTATTTGTGTAGTATTGTGTATGGTTCACCCTGCAGAAACTTGGAAATGTCAGAATTGTATTGCTTCCTCCCTATTTTCCCCTCCAGACATCCTGTGTCTTTATTCTGACAATGATTAAGTCTCTCTTTTCCCCCTCCTCACATTTAAGAGTCACTTACATAACTTATTAGTGCCCATCAGGCAGTAATTTTCAGGTGGGAACAACGTGGTAGAGGTGTGCCACGACTCTAACAAAACCCTTTGAGAAGTGCTATATCAAGTAATTGCCCACATTTAGTGTCAGTGCATTAAAGCATTCTAGTGTGCCTTTGGGATGTTTAGAAATATCACATTTGAATGCTCATACTTCCTAAAGGGGATGAAAATCTAGAGAACCAATTTGTTTGTCTCAGCATGTGGGCTGCAGGGCCCTGATATTGCACTGGGACACTGGAATCATACTCCATCCTATGCATTCCATTGCATTTTAAGTGTGCTTTATTGCATAGTTCATATTTACAATTAAATACACTCAAGAGTATGACTCAGAGGAGGGCGTATTTCATTGTCATTAGTGCACTTACACTATTTGGAGCTTCGGCACATTCAGGTGTCATTAGGCTTTTCTTATGACAAGGAAAGATTTAGGTCGTTTGTGAAGTTTGTATCATATTTCAGTGTCTTTGAGAAAATGTTTTGCTTAAAGAGACCATTTTTCATAAATGAAATAAAAAATGTTACCAAAGAACAACCCTACACAAAACAACAAGCCTGGATGGTTTCACAGAAGAATTTTATAGAACCTTCAAATATCACACCGTACCAAGGCTACATACATTTTTACAGATATAGAAAATGCAGAACTTCCTAATTCTCATTAGGATGCAACTGTAGCACTGATACTAAAGCCTGATAAAGATGGGGAATGACAAAACCCTGCACTTTAACCTCCCAAATATTTATGAACAAATCCTAAGTAAAATTGTAGCAACAGAATTCAATACCATATTAAGATAATTATACAAAAAATGACACACTAGATTTATTTCAGGAATGCAAGATGTTCAATATTAGAACATTTATTCATATAATTCACCACACTAATCAAAGGGATGAAGTTACATGATATTTCCATAAATATTGAAAAATTATCCAACAGAATTTAACACCCATTTCCCATAAACACATTCAATAATAAAATACTGGATGGGTGCTTTCATAAACCAATAAAACATGAATACCTCAATCCTGAAGCTATCAACTTCCTTACTGGGGAAATTCTAGAAGCATTTCCACTAAATTAAGGAATTAGGCAGAAATGCCTACTATTTCCACAACTTTTTGATACTACATAGGAAAGATTAGCCATCAGAGTTATAACACAAGTAAAAGTGCAGAATTGAAAGAGAAGTAAAACTATTGGCAAGTGATACAGTAGTATACCAAGAAAAACCTGGAACATTAAAAATAATTTAAACAATATAATTTAATAAGATAATAAGGTATAAAATGTACAAAATCAATAGTTTCTATATCAATTAGCTATTGCTGCATAACAAACCACGCAGAGCACAAATAGAGCGGAACAAAGGACAGACATCCATTATGATTGGATAGGATTTCTCAACTTCTAAAGGATGTCAGTTCTCCTAAGTTAAGGTATAAATTAGCTGATGCCAATGAAACGTCACATCAGGTATTTTACTGGTTTCCAATAACTGATGCCTAAGCTCATATAGAAGAATCAGTTTGCACACATAACTCACAAAAAAAGTGGAAAATAGGAGTGATGCTGGGCACATGGTTAGACCAGAAAGATACAATAGAAAAAAATTCCAGAAATAGACCCAATACGTGTGATTTTTTTTTTATGTAAAGTGGCATACCAGGCCACTGAAAGGGAATTATAAATAAAAAAGATAAGTTTGTATTTATAACCTTTCTTATACATAAGAATTAATACCAAATGCATCAGATCTGATGCATTAAATTTTTAATCCATCACCCAAGTAAGTACTAGAAGCAAGCATATTTGGATTCACTTATAATTTGGCTATCGAGAAAGTCTTTGACTCAAAATGTAGGTTCAAAATATTTTAAATTGATGAATTTGCATAATACAAAGAAATTTTGCTTGACAGATATTAACAAATCCAAGTTGAAGAGCCGATGATGAAGAAAATATTTGCAAATTATGTCACTGATAAAGGGCTAACATCCCTAGTATAAATCACTCCTTTTAAGTGAAGAGGAATATCAAAAGCCCATAAAATGGGTGAAAGACATTGCCATTTGACAAGATTAAAGGCATACAAAAGGCTCTTAGATGAAAACATAATCAACTTCACTTACAAGAAAAATGCAAATTAAAAATACATTGAAGTCTATTTCTCACCTCTCTGGCAAAAACTTGAAAGCTTGGCCACACACTCTGACAGTATGGCTCTGTGGGGGTAAGTCATCTCATATATTTCCAGTGAGAATATAAAATGATATCATCCATATCGGAAAGTGTTTGGCAAAACTCTACCACACAATGCAGTTATTATTTAACCCAACAGTCATACTTGCAATGTACCCTAAATATATAACTCAAAATGCACAGATTTATTCATTGTAGGATTTTTTGTGAAAGGAGAATATTGAAACAACTTAAATGCATAACCAGTAAAGTCCTATGCAGCTGGTCTCCCTGACCTCCCCCCAAAATACAGGTAAATCTCCTTTACGTGATAGTGATTTCCACTATATCTTGTTGACAAAGCAAAGTTCAAATAATATTATGTAAAAGGTACCATACTTAACACACACACATAATCATATGTTTATATGTAATGCATAAATACACACATACCTGTATAGTGGCTATCTTTATATATAAGTGTGTGTGTATTACCTTAGTGTAAAGAGTTAAGAATATTTATTTGTATTTACATGTTTACAAATAGAAGGTTCAGAAAAAATAATCCACAAACTAATGAAGTTGCTTATCTACAAGGGGTAGGCTACTATGAGGTATAGTTTTGAATACAGTCTTATGTTGTACACTTCCAGTGTACAAAATCAAAATTAAGCATAAAAAAATGTACTTTATTTAGTATGTTATTGGTACTGGAAATGCACAGGCATTGATGAATGACAATACTTGGAATGGGTTCTCTAAAAAATAAAAAAAGAGGTGTTTCGGCTTTGGAAATGGCTACATCCATGTTCTCTAATGAGAATTCTATGTATTCTGATTATATATGATTAGGTACCATAAATCAAAACGAATATGGAGTGTGTTCTGCTTTCCACCTTCAGGAACGTCTTCCAAGGAATTCCGTTCTCATTCTTAATCCATGCGGTTAGTGAAACGGGACACCTGATTCTGAAGCCCCTCCTCACGGTGCCACGTGACTCTTATGCAGCAGTGACAGTCTGTGCTTATGATGGCTACTGTTTGAGGGACTCCTTACTGGTTAATAAAAAACATGTCCAGTGCAATTGGGACCAGTGGTTGGTCAAACATTTTAAAAAATTCAAATAAATCAGGGAATTATTAAAACTGGTAACATTCATACCTTAAACATTTAATGTTAACTTTGAACCCATTATATTATCTTGCCAATTTTTTTTTGATCTAAGGCCAGTGTCTGCCTAATGGAATTCTAAAGTTTCTGTCATTTACACCAAGTCTTAAAATGTATCTATGGTTTCTACTTCGTTTTCTTTCTTTGTGTGTGTGTCAAGTACAAACTTAGACCCATTTGATATGCACTCTGAAATTGGATTCCATTTTTATTCATACGATTTTCCCATCTTTATCAATCTCACACACAACTAATCTCCAGCAAAAAATTGTACCAACTTTCCTTCATTGAATATTTCCTAAGAAGCCAACTTATATTTCACAGAAATAACTCTTCTTACAGACATATTTCATAAGCTTATAAAATATTTAATTGAATTCTTTATAATAAGAAAGGAAAAACTGCATGGAAGCTTTTAGAAAGAAGCAAAACATGTACTTGCTCAGCACACAACTCAACTGGGGGAGTGGGGGTGGACTGTTTGCTGTAGACTTGCCTGTTGGCCATGATAGGTCAGCAAGCTGTGAAAGTCAGTCAGTACGTTTTACAGAGAAATCAAGAAGCTTTGATTACTCTGGCCAGTCAGTTAAATGCAAGTCAGTTAAGAGAGATTTGGTTGCTAATTCATGAAGTTTGTCTCTTTACCAGCAATAATATCTCTATACTACTATCTTCCCATCTCTAGAGATATGCCCTCTGAAAGGTAAGCTTTTTTATATCATCTCTGAACATAGAATAAGGTTTTTAGTCTGCATAGGAAAGAAGAATCATTTCTTATACAAATGATTCTTGTGTACAAGTCTAGAAGATTATTCTTGATTTGCAGAATTCCTTGACACTTCCTGTAAATTTAAGTTTTTCTCCCTGCAGTGATCAGTTGGGACATTTACTGCTTAATCACTGAACCTGCTACTATTTGGATGACATGGGAGTTTATGATGAATTGTTTAATGGGCTGAGCCATCATTATACATTTTGAGGCTTGCTTTTATCAACTCACAGTCCAATGAACTCTCTTGATTTTACCCAGTGTTTCTGAATTCCAGGGAAACCATTCCCTGGGCTTGCTAAAATCAATGCTTGACCCTTCCGTTTTAAACAAATTTAGAAGTAAAAATAGACATGAAACATAGCTTTGCTTGATTTTTTTTTTCTTCTGAACTCAAAGAGCTCTTGTCAGAATTCCTCAGAGCATCATTCCTTAGCGTGTCAATACATTGAAAGTATTTTCTCTGGAAAAACCTAGGTAGAGGAGAAACATTAATCGAACAAAATTATAAAGGCATTTTTAAACCTGGACACTACACAGTCTCCTCAAGTTCCTCTTTTATCATAAATATACACAGTTCAGATAGAAATTTTTCATATTAAAATTTTCTTAACATTCTTGGTTCATAATCATGGTTCCTCTTCTCTCATAACTCCCTCAATATTTTGTATGTTTGCTTTTCCTTTATTACACCCTTATGAATCTCTCTTGGAATTCGATATATCTGTTCCGCCTCTGTGATCTCAGTGAAGTCAGTGGCATGGTTTCTCCCTCACAGTACCCAGCATAATGCCTTAGCAACTCTAAGGGGATGGACGTACACGTGTATAAACCTCTTTAAGTATGCTATTGATAATTCCTTTGATATTTTTAAAAAATATATGTTTCTTCTTTCACTATTTGTAATATTTTCTTATTTTACTATACAGTTATATATGTATGTATATAGATATACATACACATATAATTTTGCTCTTTGTATATATGAAAAAAATGGGGGTGGAAGCCATGACAGAATTCTGAAACAACAGCTCTCTTAAGTTCCAGTGTGTTTTAAAATAGTTTTTAAAAGATGGGTATTTTCTAATTGTTTGTACAAACTCTACTTTCTATCATTTGTTATAGTCTTAAGTTGCTTGAAATTTGTAAAAGGCCTTAAAAATATTAATGGTATAAGTCACTGGATTTGAGGTGCACTTATACTAACTGGAACCAAATTCATCAGTGAGTAGATGTGATTTTTCTCCCTTATAAAGAGCTCAAGAAAATCTTGAAATGACATATTTCAATGTAATGCCAGGAGTGTTTCCTTTCTGCTTAGAATGGCTATTTATAGTTGGTTCAATTAATTCCTAGAGGGTGCAGGGCAAAGAATCCCTTTATCCTGTCTTCCTATAGAGCTAAGGGTATGGTCTGTGCTGAGCCAGAGCAAACTTTAAAGCTGATCAAACTTCTAAGCAAAATCCTATATTATGATTAGTGATGGACCCAATCCTGTGAAGTGAATAGAGGTGACGGAATCACAAAAGGTTCCAAGGTTGGAGTTGGATGAAAGAATCCAAAGGATGAACTGTGTATCTGAGCCTTATCTAAACCCCCTTGGTGGCTGGAATTGGGTCTGCAATCTTGTTAGGACACACCTTCTTAGGAGATTTTATGCCTTTTCTCATCTTAGGTCAGATGAACCGAGAGCAGTCTGTTGGTTCAAAAGCAGCAAGGGAACTATAACTGGAATTGCAGACGCAGTCTCCAGGCTTGGAAAGCAGGGTTCAGATGTCAGGAACACTTCAAAGCCTAAGGGACTATTTGCGCCTAGTTATGAGCAGATAGTGATATATAAAATCATTTTGTAAGCCTTAAAGTCAGATTACAACAGAGAAGGTTACAGAGAGCAGCCAATGGCCAGATGGATTTCACTTTTTCAGAACAGGCAAAAAGGACAAACGAGAAGAAAAAGGAGTTGTTTGGGTTGAGGGAAAAAAAGTCATACAAACATATGCTGTGTATGTTTTTATTTATCAATATCTTTAAAAATAGGGGAATTAAGCCCTGACTTCAAGAGCCGGAGATGGTTTCCCTGGAATTCAGAAGCGCTAGGGCTGCTACAGGCAGGCTTTCTCCAGGCTCACTGAGGAGGGCATTCCTGTATGAAACAGGCTGTGCAGCACGGACTGTAATCATGATGTCTCTGTGATTATCAACTCCATGTAAATATTTTGTTGTTGTTTTGTTGCATTTTACACTTACACAGTCTTCAGAAAATTTAGGGAGGATGACGTTTTTGGAGTCCATTATATTGCATTAAAATATATGGATTATAGCAGTTTCATAACTCAAATTTGGTTATGGATGGTGACTAACACACCGAGTTCTAAGGCATAATTATTCCTAGAGTTAAATTTTACTGTTTAATTAAAAGCAGTTTTAGCAGTTCTCACTCTCAGGTTTTCAATACAACAATTTTCCCTTGAATAATTATTTCCACCAAAAACTCTAAGTGCTTCAAAGAATGCAAAGGTGATCAAGACATAAATCCTATACCAAGAATATTAGAAACCAGTTGTGTAGTCAATCAATATTCATTAAGATTCTACATTGCAAAATAGAATGATATGACCTAGAGAGACAGTGATAAACAAGATGGGTAAGCTCTCTACTCTTAGGAGCTTATTTTCTAATAGATGGCTCAGGTTAACACAAGTAATGATTATGAAAGACTGACTATAACACATACGGGAGTTAGAAGGTCAAAGATCATGTCTTATCTCAGTGGAAGTGCAGGCATACCTCTGAGATATTGTGGGTTTGGTCTCACAGCACCACAGTAAAGCAAACATCACAACAAAGGCAGTCAAATGAATTTTTGGTTTCTGAGTGCATATAAAAGAGAGAGCGTGTGTGTGTGTGTGTGTGTGTGTGCGTGTGCACAAGCACACGAGCATGCACACTGGATCTTGAAGTATGGCTGGACTGTGGATAGGTTCAGACAGGGATAGAGTTTCAAGAAATAGCCACTTGCAGAAACTGAAAAGGAAGTTAAAATATTGTCTTTTTTGGTATGGTGAAATTCTTGAATATCTGTAGTGTGAAGAGTTTAAGGAGTTTGCATGTAATTCATTCTGGAGAAATTTTAAAATTCTGGGATGAGAGAATTGCCTGGATCAAACAAATCCCAGAATTAGAAATTTCTGACAAAAATCTCATAATTGAATTTTTAAATATGTTATAAATTTATTTCTTCTTGTCTCCATTCAGGAAAGGGAAATAATACATAGTTATTAATATCTCTATAGAATGATCATGCTGCATTTCCAATAGATTTATCTAGAGTGTAGGCTGCCCTTGAAACTGAGGAAATAAGTTCTTTCATTAGCTGTTTTTTTTTAATTGATGAATCTATAATAATAAGATACTGATGTTCAAGGAAGGGGGGAATATTAATAATTTGCTTAAATCAATTCATAATTACCAAAGTATTTTAGAATTATTTATTGAAATGTTTTCCATCTATGGACTAAAAGACTAAAAACTGAGTTTGAGGTGAAATTGTGGATTTTGTATATAAAGTATCCAACAATTTAGCACTAGAGAAATTGGTAAGGAAAAATATTGATTAGGCAAGCATGCATGAATTCAGTTAATCAATTGAACCAACTATAATTAGCAAATGATTTCATGGATATGAATGGGTCAGATATTATGCAGATTTGTGATCTTGGGATTAACTCTAAACTACATGTGTATTTCCTGAAAATTCACTGTGCATGTTTTGATGCTATTATCAGGAAGCAGGGCAGCTAGAATTCCCATGCTTAGATATGCAGGCCAGTAGGCAGAAGACGCCTGTGCTTTTGTGTGCGTGTGTGTGTGTGTGTGTGTTACAATATGTAACTAAAATACATATTTTCTGGTCTTCCTTTCAGAATCACACCAAGACTGGCAAATCATAAATCCTACAGGTTATAGTCTTTGGACTGTAACATTGTTCCTTGGCCATAAATTTGTGAACTTTCTATGAATTCATTGAAATACTGTGTAAAATTAGGGGTATTATTTACTCCTAATTGTGCCCCTTAAAATAATCTAGTTAACTTCAGATAAATATCTCTTTAAATAATGAAAGTCATACCTCTCAGATTATGCTGAGATGTCCCCATAAATTTGCTCCCACTTTGTTCTGTATTGTTTGGGCAGCTTAAGATATTAAGAGCAAGCTCGCAGCATACTTGAGTTGATTTAGGTTCAAATCTTGACCCCTTTCCTTCTTACAATTTTTTTACCTTGCACGTGTTTTTATTTTCTCTGAGCCTTGTTATCCTTATTTTAAAAATTGAGACTAAGATGCCTATCTTTTAGGGTAATTTTGAGCATTAAGGATAAGAAGCAAAGAGTCAGCTTGCAACCCCTGACCCTGAGGAGCTTAGTAGATGTTGGACATGTCATTTTGCATTCCCATTGCCCACCAAGCTTTCCTGTTCCATTAGGTGGATGATCTCCTTACCATTCTAAATTTTTGGTCCAAGTTACCAGGACAAATTAATTGCTCGGAGTATATATAGCAGTGTATATTTCTTTTTGTTATTTCATTATGACACACATTTCTATATTTTATATTAAGCTTTTTGATTAGGGCCTTCTTGAAATCTAAATACTTAGGAGAGCTTTGATTTTGACTATTTGATAATGCAAGCATTGTTTGCTGTGTGATCTTTACAACAAGTCTATTTGTACTTCCTACTGGTCATAAACTAAGAAAGTATGGGACACACAGTATATATGATTCTCTATTAGACTTTGTAATATACACTAATTGTAAGCCAGATACTGTGTTAATGCTGTATTCATTTTCTCATTTAATCTATGCAATAACTCTATGAAATAGATACTTTTACTATGACCTTTTTGCCAACAAACAAATTTGTTGAGATCCAGAGAGCCTGAGTAACTTGTCTAAGGTTAAATAAATAGAAATTGGTGATGTCAAATCACAAACAGATTCTCTGACTCAGTGTTGCTTCTAGAGTTTTAATATAGGAATGCCTGAATGCAGAACACCCAAAAGAGACAGTGGAGAGATTTTCAATTTATATTAGCATGTACTACAAAGAGTCAATGTGCACTATGTAGCTGTTTTTTCTTTTCAACACACATATTATTCAATCTATTTTGTGTTCATTTTTCTTAAATCATAAAGTACCCTTTCTTTAGTATTGTATTCTTTCTAAGCTTGCTTTCTTAAGGAATACCTATTAATGATACTAGATAATATGTCTATGGATGTTCTGGAACATGTCTTACCCTTTTCCTGAGCATTTAGATTTAATTAAATCTTTATACACATTCTAAATTTATTTCATTAACATGTTTCCTAAAAATAAAGCATCTGAGTTATGAGGTACACTGAATTTTACAGCTTTTGATAGGTATTGCCAAATTCCCCTCTAGAAAGGCAGTACTCTTTACATAAGAGACTGTTTGGTAGTCTTATTAATAATGGGTCATTACCTTAGATAAATATATTTTACATGTTAATTTAGTCCAAAAATTCCTGCAGGAGAAAAAAATAAAGGCAGATTAGCATTTTGGAGTGAAAATTGCACTTGCCATACAGGACCATTAGTACCTCATAAACATTTACCTCTAAAGTTATAAATGTGTACACAGAGCCTACAAATATTTGGAGAAGACATTTCATATAAACATTCACCATAGTGTGTCCTAAAAGTTGGAGATTTGGTTAGCGAGGAGAAATTTCCATATATTAATGAAACAATTTACATATAGTTTTTATCACTATGAAATAGAAGCTCTCTTTCCAATTCTTTTTATGAGAAAGTTGATGGCATAGATGTGCAATTTAGTTTCCTTGAAGGAACAACAGTGCCAAATAACTGAGAATTGTTTTTCAGCAAAGAACTGCTTTCAAGTTGGTTAAAACTGGTTCAACATTCTATTTGCATCTTGTGTTAAATACAAGTGTGGAAAAATATTTTTTTCATGGGTAATCTTTGTACACCCACATGCAATAAACTGAATACTGTCATTTAGATGTAAAATTTGCATTCATTTAAAAACATACTTTCCACTTCTGGAAACAAATAAACAAGTGTTTAGAAGATAAAACAAAAATAAAGGCAGACCACATAGTCTAACATAAAATATAGATTTTCTTATAGATTATCATTGATAACCTTTGTGTATGTATGTGTGAGAAAACATTCATGTGTGAGAAAGCAAACATTAAAATTCAGTCACATCTCTTTTCACAGCACAGAATATGTGCATTTGTAATGTTTCAGAACCGTGGAATTTTCAAAAATTGCCCTTTAATACTAAACAGAAACTAGAAATGAAATGACATTCACAATAGCTTGAAATCCAGTGGAGACTCAGTGAAGTAGGTCCTGATTACTAGTACCAGGATCTAATTCTTTAAAAAATATGTATTTAAAGGGAACAGCCAAACTTTATATGTTATAATGAAGGAAAACCATGGGAAAGCTAATATAATAAATAATTTTCATTATAATGATAGTCAATTTTCCAGGCAGTGCCTAAATAACCACGAGGAGACAAGATGCCAGCAAGGCTATGAAAATGGGCACAGCATCATTAATATTCCTAGAGAATTGGTGAAGGTGCCGTTATTAATTCAAACCTTGCATGTGCTCTGGTAATGTTTTGCATACAGAAAATAGATATTGCCAAAGCACACCTTGGGGAGGCAACAGACCTGCCTTTTAATGCTTGTTCCAGCTAACTACTGTGACCTTAGAAATAAAACTGTCAGTTACTTTAACAGCAAATGGGTTTATTTGGAAATAGCAGAAAATCGAGATTTTGGACATGTAAGCTATGAGGCAAAACCATAGGCAAGCCCAGAGAATAAAGTACTCTCTTATAGATCTAAGGGCGTACATGGCAGGGGCTGTTAAACAATCCACTGGAGTCCAAACCTCCCCTTGGAACTGGAAGCTCTAAGTACCGTGACTTCTCACTAGCTGAGTCAGGACGTCTCCCATTGGCTGCGCTGGCGGGGCCCCATGGCTCCCCTTGCTGTCCTCCTGACTCCATGTCAGTGACGTTTCGCTCTATTAATCTTCACAGACCAAACTTGATAGGCTTGACAATGTATTAATCCCTCTAGGTTAGATGGTGCTGTAGGTAACCACCGATTCCGATATCTCAGTGTTATTAACAAAATCAAGTTTATCTTTCCTTTCAGCTACAAGTTTAAAGTGTGTCATCAAGGTCTCTGTTCCACACCTTATTCAAATACTCAGCATTTCTTACTGGAAGTTAAAGACTTGATTAAGCTTAGTAGCTGAGAAGAAATATTTTATAAATGGTGCTGTATAATAGATTTTTCAGCATATCAGGAAGCACATTTGATCATCAATAGAGTCTAACCCTTCCATATTTTCCAAATGGTTCTAGAATCCACTGATGATTGTGGTCTGAATCAATTATCTCATGATAGCTTGGAAAAGGGTAATTTTTCTAATTTTATTCTTCTTTATTTATTGGCTGGAAGACTTTTATGTAGAAGGACTTCTCAACAATTAGGGCTCTCCAAGCCCTGCCCCAGCTTTATTGAGATATTCATGGAATATAACATTCTGCAAGTTTGTGTACAATATATATGACTTGATATACATATATATGAATGGATAACAAGAGATGTAGTATATATTTTACATGTGTGTATATGCATATACATTAGAATATTATTCAACCGTGAGAAATAAGGAAATTGTGCCATTTGCAACCACATGTGTGGACCTTGAGAGCATTATGTATACTAAGCAAAATAAGAGCCAGGCAGAGAAAGACAAATACATATGATATGACTTACATGTGGAATCTAAAAAAGCCAAACTCATAGAAACAGGTGTACAATGGGTGGTTGCTAAGGGCTGGGGCGCTGCAGAAATGGGAGGTTTGATCAAAGGGTACATACTTCTAGCTATTAGATGAGTAGGTTTTGGGGTTCTAATGTACAACATGGTGACTGCAGTTAATAATATCATATTATACACTTGAAACTTGTAAAGAGAGTAGATCTTACGTGTTCTCACTGCAAAAAGGAAAAGGTAATCAGGCCATCTAACATGAGCGAGGGGTTACCTAACTAGGGCTCTTTAATTACTAACAAAGTCAGTTCATACAGTCAAGGAACGATGGTTCCTGAATTCTTTGATTTTTAGTTTTCAGAGTAAAGATTTGGGGCTCTAGTTAACTTTAATGGTAATAATTTTCTATTGCTTATATATTTGTATTTTATAGGGGAGGATCACAGGGAATAGAAATGGAGAATAACGTAAACAAGACTATTTATGTAGATGTTTAAAATCATTTCTTAGTATAGAGTCTATGGCATTCTAATATTCTTGATTTTTTCCCAACTTTCAGAAGTTTTCTGTACATATTTAGAGATATCTATTGACAGAGATTTGAATGAAAAAAGATGTTGAGTACCTCAGATATAATTTGAATCAGGACCTAATTTGAAAAATCAGCAGTTGAGGATATGCTAACCTAATAACTAGAAATGCGTGTTGCTATAGATCGGTGAATGAAAATAATGTATTAAAGAATAAGCCATATTTCTAATCTACTCATAACTACTCTTCAAATCAATATTAAAAATGTTAGTCCAGAATCTGCCTTCTATGAATACAAAGAACAGAGACGTACAGAAAGTCTAGAAGCCGATATGTATTTCAATTTTGTGCTTTCTGTAGAGTCTATCTGGACTCTATTGGTGTTATTTCAGTATATTTGAAAAATAATGTATGATAAATTATGAGACTTCTAAAATTAAACTAGTTTCCACATTTGATCCACTACATCTCCTTTATGTAAATTAACACTTGTCTTTAGGGATTTGCAAGAATCAGGAGTAACAGTCCCAACCACCATATAACACATGTCTTTTACGTCAAAGCAATCTCTTTTAGGATGAATGTTATACTTATCAGCTTAACATGAAGATACAGGGGTTCTTGATAAACTGTTTTTATATTCCAAACATTTGCTTTTCAGTTTCTGCATACTGTCATGCATCTAGCCTTTCGTGTCAATTATGTAGCCACTAAATGGAAAATAAAAGCTAATGGCATGCAGCAAATTGGACCCTTCCATCAGTTACCTTTCATAGCTCTATTTTAAACATTTCTCTAGAATTGAGATATGGACATTAGAGTGGAATCTGGTCACTTATTTATTTATCTTGTCAAATGGCCAATGCCATCACCCAGTGCGAGTCAGGCATGAGTGATAAAGCCGAGTAAGGGCAGTGAATGCATGGGTTTAGTTGCTGCTGTTACCTGGGCTGACATCACACTGGAGAATCACGGGAAGCAGACAGATGGGAAGGCTCTTTGTATTACTGACTAAGGTGGAGTTGTGTCCAAGGAATGACTGTATCTTTACCACCTTAATTTTTAAAAGACATTTCCCTGTTTTCTGCTCTTGTAAGACAAAGAAAATCAAACACGCTACTGGGTGTATTACAGATTAATGGATGTAAAGTTTGTGAGTGTGGCCAAAGCTTCCTCAGTAGGTTTGTCCAGGGCTAAGAGATGTTGAGAACATGAATTTTACCACTGAAATCTCTGGCAGCAGTTTGGATTCCTAAGGGAGTAAAATCAATATTTATTGAATGACTAAACAATTGATATACGTTAGATAAATAAACGTAAGTGCAATAATTATTTTTGACTTAATAGTCACTGTACCTCCTGAGATAATCTTTTAAGCTCGTAGAGGGAGCAATGTGCCATTCACAATCTCTTCCAATTTCTGCTCATGTTCTAAGGTAGCATAGTTCATATTCAGACCCATCAATTCTTCAGTAAAGAGTATGTGGGAGGCCTCTCTACTTCTTCCCAGCCAAAGCCCTATTTATTCCACATTGTGCAGCCATCCGAATTACAGGCTGATTTTGGGAGCAGTGATACCCTCAAGAAATTTCAAGTTGATGTGAAATCAATAAGGGCTTTGATAAATAAGCTCTTAACATGGCACCCACTACGTGGTAGATGCCAAGACACATTTGTGGAAGGGATGTATTGTTGAATGATATGTACTCCGGTCAAAAGACCCAGTCTTCTAGAATTACTCACCTTTTGAGGACTGCAGTAGTTCAAAATGCCGCCTTTCAGCATTTTTGATACCTTTCTATTCAATAAGATACCAGATAACAGCATGAAACCTGGGAACTATGCTGATGATATACCTGTTTGGTAGTGGAGCTGTTTATAATTCAACTTGGAGTTTAAATGTCATTCCAAAATAATCAGAGTGCATGTATCAGAGGATGCAAATAGATAAGGCAGCTTTTATGCATGTCCCAGTTATAAGCCATGGCATCCTTGGTCTCTGAAGCTAAGCACAGCTTTTGATCATAGGAATAAGTCTGGTAACTGCCACACTGGACATGGCCTAGTGGTTGTATACTAAAGCTTGTGTCAGTCACCCACATCTTGCAACTTGGATCTTGCATTTCTTGTTTTCTTGCCAAGCCCAGATTTACTTTCTCTAAGAAGACTTTAGTAATCCTAAAAAATGTCAGTGTCCAATTTTAGCTAAATAAGGGCTAGCAGTAATTTCAATATTCACTACTCAACAGTGCCTTCATGTGCTTGGAGAGGTATCTAGTAATAAATGTATTTATGACATAAAAATACGTCAAAATACAAACACCTTGATAATATATTTATAAGAGATTTTTTTTTTGTTTTTCTTTCACCTGTCTCCTGTAGAAGTGAGCCCCTGAGATCATGTCCGTTCTATAAAACACTGCCCCTGGCCGGTCACAGTTGATCACAGAAAGGCACGCATAGATTGAAGACCAGGAAGTTGCATTTATCTTTTGAAAACATGAAGTTGCATCTCAGAGGCTTTTGTTAATCTCTTCTAACAACAGAGGTTACTTTTCAGTCGTTGAACTGCAAGATGATAAAAGAAAACATACTAAGTCTGGTTACCATCAGCAGTGTGCAAGGCGAAGCAGAGACAGCTAATGGGAGAGCACGGGAGGGAAGAATGAAAGTGGCCCCTAAAGTGAAAAGGATGACACACAGGGCAAGACAGATATCAAGGACACAGCCCTTAGTTCCAAAGGCTTTCAGGCTCGTTCCTATACCTGAGAGGCTAGCTCACAGATAAGGAAATACCTCTGATACAATAAACTCAATCTCGCTGAAGCAAGGTTTAGAGGATTTCTATAATATACAACTTAAAAAGTGTTTTCTCGGAATTGTACAGTCATTAAGTATTACACATCTACTAGTCCAGGCTAAGAATTCAGAGAGAAAGTGTAAGTAGTAGCCCCACTGTCACCCAACTCCATCCTATTGAGAGAAGGAGGAGGAAACGAGGAAGGGAAGGAAGTGCAGGTCAGTCTGGGTGCTGAATAACTGCATGACACTGTGTTATGTAAGAGACTGACAGTTACTGTTAACTATTACAAGTGAGGACAGAGTTTGGGGTGTTGGGGTGCATGTCAAAGGAAAGCCTTAGAAAAGTAGGACATCAATAGGTAAAGAAGGGGGAGAAGGTCCCAAGAAGAGAGGGAAGAGTATGAAAAAAGGTACAGAAATAAGCAGGAAAGTAGAATGCATTTTGGGACACAAAGCTGGAAGGATAGAGCGATGCAAGGATGTGAGGTCTGACCTCTAGCCTGATGTATCTGGACGTTAGCCCATAGGCCGTAGATCGGGCGATCCTACGGTCCAGGTCGCCAGGAACTGTTCTCCTTTGTACTGGCCATCTCTTAATTAAAATAGCACCCTCTTTTTCCATTCTCAAGAGCGTCACAGCTCAGGCAATATAGTATTTGGTGACTATCCCCACGGGGCGCTTTTAAAGGATTTTTGGCTGGAGAATAACATGAGTAAATCTTTGTTTTTAACTATCACTCTTGAAATTATGTAGAACAGCAAACTAAGGCCTGAGGTATCCAAATCCAACTCGTAGCCCGTTTTTGAAAATGAAGTTTTATTGAAACATGGTCATTCCCAATTTTTATTTATTCTCTAAGGTTGGTTTCATGCCTCAGTGGTAGTGGAACGGCTGTGATAGAGATTGTTATGGCTTGTAAAGCTGAAAATACTTACTATCTGGCTTTTTACAGAAAAGAGTCCGTGATCCTCTGTATAGAGCAAGGATGAAGGAGGGAAGAAGCGGGATTAACTGAATCATAGCATCTTTGTTTAATATAAGATATATGCTTTTTTATCTCCAATAATGTATGAGTTTTGGAACGAAGTATCAGTTTTATTAAAATATAAACATTTGGACAGTGACATTTTGAGGTGTCCATCTTCACATGGACAGCGTGTTTTACTAGAAGCCTTTGCAAAATTCCACAAAGGTGCTTAAACTATTACATCTAGAATACAAAAGAAATTTATTTTGAGATCTTTTTGTTCTAAAGGTTCTTGCCCAGTGAGAAAACTCCAACTGCCATTAAAAATCCAAAATAAATAAACCTCAGATGTGAAAGTAATTACATAGAAGGTCACACAAAATGAGTATTAAGTGAGTGGTTCAGGCTGAAAATGGCCTCAATAGCATAAATCATAGGAACAGTAAATAACATCCTCCCCTACCTTTCTCTTGGGAAGGAGGAACCTGTGCCATTTCAGATTGGTTTTTATTGTTCCGACCCAGAGCACCAAAACCCAATATATCGTGCTCTTAAATAACTTGCAGAGAAAATGTATTTGTGTATGAGATGTCAATGGCCTGAAGAATGAATGAGACATGTGCCCAAGATTTTAGTTATGTAAGATATACAATACCAAAAATAAATATATTCTGTTGGATTGGATTTAGTAAGACTATAAAATCAGAGAAAGAACAATACTTCCTTACATCTATAAAACCCTGTAAATATGATGAAGCACTGAGATTGTATTTTATTTTTAGTTCTGCCATACCACGTAATATACTACTTACTGGATAAGAGTCTTTGTGTGAAGAGGTCACAGTGCTTTTTACAGATAGGAGCACTGAATCTCAGAACAAGCGTATAATTTTTCTAAGCCCTCGTAACTGAAGCAAGGTTTGAACTCAGGCTTTCAGAATAGAAGAATGTTGTTTATCATTTAGTCCCTGTGCAAGAGCACCCCTCCCTGCAGCCGCCCCCATTATCTTACATCTCACTTCTTTGCCTTAATACTTGTGATAGAATTTAGAGGTTCTTGATCTTGGGACACAAAAAGTATCTATACTTTATTTTTGCTGATAACCAATTGAAATAATCATTTCTGTCAGTTATGAATGTAGGCAATCAACCACAGTTGCATTACCAGTTCTTGTAATATTTTCATTCAAAAAATCAGCTTTCATATTAGAGTTGAGTCAGATACCATAAAATATAATTTATACTCATAACTACTATAATTACTAGTTACTAGAATCACTACTATATGTTGTTATTTATTGCATTCATAAAGATGCACCTATATTCTTATAAGAACACATTTAATATATTCATGGTGGTATAGTGATATCATTTATTTGTTCTGTAAGCTATGAATTATATTTTTTTACTTAAAAACATTAATCTGAGAAAGGGTCCAAATGAGCCATTAGATTTCCAAAGGAAACCATGGCATAAAAATCAAACTTCTCCACTGTCCACAGTATCTGTTCAGTTAGCTATGGCTATATAATGAATCACCCTAGAATTTAATAGCTTAAACAACAGCAATCACTATTGTTCTTTCTCATGGGTCTCAGGTTTGACGGGAACTCAGCTAGGTGGTAACTGCCAAGGGTCTGTGACATTGGGCGGAACTGGGCTCACTTCAAAGGGTTCCCACGCTGAAGTCTGGAAGTTGAGGTTGGCAGTTGACTGGGACTTAAACTGGGCTTGTTGGCAGACATTCCTGAAGGTGGCGGTGTAGCTTCCTCAGAGTATGGCAGCTGTTTCCAAGCGTGAGATCCAGACAGAAGCCATATGCCTTGTTAGGCCCTGATTTCAGAAGTCACACAGCCTCACTTACTCCATAGTCACAGTCTTGCCCAGATAAAAGGACAGATGACACAGACCCAACTCCCAATAAGAGGAATGACAATGTCACATAAGAGCTCATGGAGAGGAAATATTTGGGTGGCCTTCTTGGAAAAATAATCGTCCACAATATTCCAAGATTTCCCAATGCTTCTGAGTCTTTGACACAGTAGATCTCCAAATTCCCTTGCATTATTTCTGTAATCTTATGCTCCTGTTTTACCTTTTAAATCCAAAATGAGGCAGAAATTCTGCAAAACCTCACTGAGCATCCCCCCACTCCTTCCACTCACAGTTGCTTGTGGGGAGGGGAGGTGGTGTGTGTGTGTGTGTGTGTGTGTGTGTGTGTGTGTGTGTGCACGCATGCTATTTTACCTTAAACTTTCCTTTATTTATTAGTTTACCTGAAAAATTCACGTACTTGTTTATAGATCTTTCCTCTTTATTATGAGTTCTTTGAGGACAAGTTCAGAGAGTTCCCCTCTGTTTCCTCCGCATGACTACATACTACTTACACATTGGTACTCAGCTAATGTTTGTAGAATGTACCGCTGCCCTTCCAAACTCATTCTGTCGCTCCTTATTAGAACCAGTCAGCTGCCATCAAGAGTCCATAGCCACTGTATTGAAAGACGTGAGACTCAAAACTAGTCATGGGGTAGCAACAGCTCCATTTGTTGGTTCTTTCCTTCCGCAGTTGGAAAATGATCAAGGAGACAACCCTAGCTCAACATCACCAACGCGGCATCACTATTTCGTACCAACCTTACGTGAATAACATCATCCCTACCCACCCCACAGCACTGCTGCGGACTTGAGGACAGAATGTCTCCAGCAGAGATCAAAGTGCTTGGGGAAAGCAGATGAGATATTGAGCCATGGGTAAGGGATCAATTATGTGAGATCATTTTAAAACATAAGCACTTAAGTTATTTTGCTTGCTGACACAATGTCAAATAATATGTTAGAAAGGGCCAAAAAGTTTATGAGGGATTCATCGCAAATCCTGGTGCAGCAGAAAGAATTAGCCTTTCAGAGAATCAGACCTTTTCCCGTAAATGTTAACAGGGAAACCACGACCCTTCGAGACTCATAGGAAATAGGAAACTTTGGCCATTACACAAGCTTTGTTCGTCTTCTGTTTTTTAAATACAAGACAAAAAATGTGGGCTGGCTCCCTGAGAAAATAAAGATGGGAAATTCATAGCATTTTGTGTGTTTAGGTAACAAGAACCAAAAAAGAACCTCTGTCATGAAGAGAGTCACACAGCAGTAAGCTGTGCCCCAGGTTCTGCTACAGTGAGTTGACATGCGACAAGCATGGTTACAGAGAAACCCTGACGCACCTCCTAATTGAGAAAGACATATTCACCAAAAATTGGCAGAGGTCAGTTTTGGAAGGAAAGTTTTGACTTAAACTTACTGCTGATAACAATAGATTGTTCTCGAAACCAAGATGAGCATCCCTACTTTCCTAGAGGAAATGTCAGTCCCTGTAGCACCCATTATTGCATTCATCAAAAGAAGGTTTTTATAAGCAGTGTTCATTTTTGCTGAAAACATGATTACAACTTTCACTTTGGTCCATTCTTTGGGACTTTTTGAATATTGACTCAATGATCCCAACAAGTCAGGAGTACAAATTTGGGGTATCAAAGAAACCTCATTTGTAAGCTCTGGTAAGAAATTCTGTACTGGCTTTATCTTAGACAGGTAGGATGGAAACATTTTTTAATAAACATGTAATCTTGAAACTCTTTTGTGTAAATGTTTTTTCTGGTTATGAGAAATTTTCTACATCATTTAGATTTCTTTATCATTTGTTTTCTTGTGAACTAAAAAACGTTTTCTATAAATTCTGTCATTTTACACTAACAAGCCTATCTTTGTTGTATTGGTTATTAAGTTGAATGTAAAAGGACTTCTGTATTGATTACCTTTTGTAGAAATATGATTCAATGACTTCTTGATATTTATTTAATAAGTGAATTTGTTCTAAGAGTAAAATGAACCATCCACATGTTTATTCTCTGAGTACCCACTTAAAGTCAGTGGTGTCTCCCTCAAATCCGTATTGCTGGAGGAAACAGATACTCCGGCCCCACGGCAAACCCAGTGAGCCTGAATGTCTGGAGATGAAATCTGGGCATTTATATTTTTCAAAAGCTTTTCAAGTGATTCAAATGTGCAATTGAGTCAGAGCACCCTGGAAAACAGACAGAGGTCTTGTATTTCAGAATTTTAGCACTTTGGCCACAATTGGAATATTTGGGGTAGGGGCTCTTCTGATGAGGAAAGAGGAACATGACACAAACGACATAATTTTCCAAACTGTGGGAGGCACCATGAGCCAATGAGGGTAAGGAAATAATCATGAGCTTTCTTCTTCCCAGGGTAGGGATGTGTGCTCTCGTTTTTCATGGTCCATTTAGACAGGGAAACTCACAGGGGGCGAACTGGGCCAACTAAGCAGAGAATAATCTTACCTTGCTAAACTAATGAATGATCGGATGAGGAGTGCTATTGGGAAAATGCATCGAAACATTAAATGTCTGCTTAAATGAAGCCATGGCAAAACTATGTACAGTAGAAACCCTCATGCAGCGTCGATCTGAGCCATGATATTTATTTTGTTTTTTAAGAGTAACGGCATGAGGAATAAACCTCAGCACAATAAATAAACCTTTACCAACGTGTACAGAGCTGTCAGGAGACACTTTTACTTTATTTATTTCTATTTTTTATTAAAGTATCGTTGATATACAATCTTATGCTCAGGTCTCACATAAGCAACATTGTGGTTACTACATTCCCCCCTATTATCAAGTCCCCACCACATAGCCCATTATAGTCATTGCCCACCAGCGTAGTACAATGCTACAGAGTCACTACTTGTCTTCTCTGTGTTATACTGCCTTCCCTGTGCACCCCCTATATTATATCTGCTAATCATAATGCCCTTTAATCCCCTTCTCCCTCCCTTCAAATCCCCTTTCCCTTTGGTAACTGCTAGTCCATTCTTGGGTTCTCTTAGTCTGCTGCTGTTTTGTTCCTTCAGTTTTTGCTTCATTGTTATGCTCCACAGATGAGTGAAATCATTTGGTATTTGTCTTCCTCTGCCTGGCTTATTTCACTGAGCATAATACCCTCTAGCTCCATCCATGTTGCTGCAAATGGTATGATTTGTTTTCTTCTTATGGCTGAATAATATTCCATTGTGTATATGTACCACATCTTCTTTATCCATTCATCTACTGATGGACACTTAGGTTGCTTCCATATCTTGGCTATTGTAAATAGTGCTGCGATAAACATAGGGGTGCATATGTCTTTTTGAATCTGGGATCTTGTTTTCTTTGGGTAAATTCCTAAGAGTGAAATTCCTGGGTCAAATGGTATTTCTATTTTTAGTTTTCTGAGGAACCTCCATATTGCTTTCCACCATGGTTGAACTAGCTTACATTCCCACCAGCAGTGTAGGAGGGTTCCCCTTTCTCTGCATCCTTGCCAACATTTGTTGTTACTTGTGTTTTGGATGGTGGCCATCCTAACTGGTGTGAGATGATATCTTACTGTGGTTTTAATTTGCATTTCCCTCATAATTAGCGATGTGGAGCATCTTTTCATGTGCCTGTTGGCCATCTAAATTTCTTCTTTGGAGAAGTGTCTGTTCAGATCCTCTGCCCATTTTTATTTGGATTATTTGCTTTTTGTTTGTTGAGGCACATGAGTTCTTTATATATTTTGTATGTCAACCCCTTATCGGATATGTCATTTATGAATATATTCTCCCATACTGCAGGATGCCTTTTTGTTCTACTGATGGTGTCCTTTGCTGAACAGAAGCTTTTTAGTTTGGTATAGTCCCACTTGTTCATTTTTGCTTTTGTTTCCCTTGTCTGGGGAGATATGTTCATGAAAAGTTGCTCATGTTTATACTCAAGAGAGTTTTGCCTATGTTTTCTTCTAAGAGTTTTATGGTTTCATGAGTTACATTCAGATCTTTGATCCATCTTGAGTTCATTTTTGTATATGGAGTTAGACAATAATCCAGTTTCATTCTCTTATATATAACTGTCCACAGGAGACACTTTTAATTCTCCTGCAAAAACACTTTCAATTCCATGTTCTCATATTGTACATTTTCTGTATGCTTTTACTTCCTAATCTTTAATAATGACCAGCTGTCCTGTCCTATAGCTGGTATTGGCCCTTTTCAGGAGAATTTAAATACTAAATATGGCTCTTATATATATCACATTCTGCCCCATCATGTCTGTTCTGAAGAAACTGGTTATTAAAATGCAGGACATTTCTTGCCTTGGATTTTTACCACAAGAAACATGAAGCATGAAATATGTTTATTAGACACGAACAACTCTAAATGAGATTGCAATGAATGTAGAAAAATTAATGGGATTTTAGCATTAAATTCCCTTTCTAGCTGTATAGGAAGTAAACTAGGTACGAATAGGCGAAAAATAAAGTTAATTTGAAATGCAAACCAGTAATAATGTCTTAATTGTCCAGTTCATCCCGTAGAGCAGACCAATAATGAATCAATGTTCTGGAAAGTGAGAAAGTCACCCACAAATTTGGGTATAAAATCCTGTGTGCTTTTTAAATTCCTGTTTGTTTAAAAAAAAAAAGTTTCTTTCTTAAAAAGCAGCTATGCTCGGTGGCTCTTGTTTCTCCAGAGTGTGTGACAGACACTTTATTCCTTGTGGGGACTGGCTCTCTCGTGTGTGCGATGGCAGAGGAAGGCAGCAGAGTTCATTTGCAAATTGTGGGTATGGCTGTTCTGTTCTATAACACAGGCCCATCTTTAAGCTTCTAAAAAACTACAGCTGAGAGACTCCATCTGGTGGTATGGCAAATCTGGATACAGAGAATCTGATTTCAAACCACTGTTCCAAGCTAATATAACAGAGAGAGTTCGCCATCACTGAGGAGCTACACTAACAGGTTGCACGCCTTAACTTATAGAATTAGCACAACACTAGATTATGGTAGTTTTTTATCGTTACTACTTTTATTATTCCCATTTTGCAGATGCAGAAACTGAGCCTTATTTGAAATAAACAACTTTCCCAAAGACATACTGATAATAGGTAGTAGGATTTGAATGGAGATCTTTCTAATCTTGAACATGAGGTCCCTAGGTTCCTTAACTGTCGATAGACTTTATTTTTAATGTTATGTTTTCTAGAGAATCATAATGAGATATTTTTCTTTTCATCTGTATCATTACCACAAATTGAAAGTTTAACTTACAGCAAATAATAAACAGACCTGAAGATGAAAAATGTGATTCTCAAAGTGATGTTCTATCAAGATGTGATATTTAGGTTGAATATATATACATATATCTTTTTTTTTCCACATAATAAACAGTAAATGTGTTTTGCCCTTTTCCTTGTCCAGGTAAATAACTAGAATATGAACTTCATGACAGAGTGTATAGGTCTCCCTTGATTCCCACTATGTCTCAAAGCTCACAGAGTAGCTGGCATTTTGTATAGTTTTAGTATATAGTTTAGGGTAAATAAAGGTACATGATTTATCAGATCTGGTAACACTGTGGTAGTCTATAACAAGAGCCATAATAGCTGGAGTCCAAAATTACTCCCATCAAAAAAGGGAGTATTTAGAAATATGCCTGGAATGTACTAGATTCCATAAATTTAATGAGAATGATAAGAAATTCTTTGTCATTGAACAATTTGCTTTGATTTTTCATCAGGACCAATAGTGAGTTTGCAAACTTCTCTTCCAACCTTGGAATTAAATTGTGCTAGAATATATATTCTAGATTCTTAGATGAGGAGGAAAAAAATATCTGCTATGCTTTTGCAATTTTCAGACAATAGTATATATGCCAGAGAGATACATCCTTTATACCATAATACCCACATACCACCAGGCCATTTACAGCACAGCTTACCCCCACAATGTGGCCCTCTCTGGGAAGGCACTTGTCAAGTGTTAGTGTGAACCAAATGAGATATTAAATTTGGAATTATTTTGAAACCTGTAAAACACTGTGAAGATTAGAGAGCTATTAATTCTATTTTTATATAATTTTAGTGTTTCCTTCATGCCTTACTGTTTTCTTTTTATTCGGCCTATGTCCATTTGAGAATGAGGGCTCCCTAAGGATGGGGCTTTGTCTTGTTTTTCATTAAACAATGCCTAGTACGTGATAGGTCTCCAGTAATAGTAATGGATGTCATTCTTATTGTTGAAATCTAATAGAGACTTCAATGCACAATTTGTGAATCTGTCATTAGTATGTCTTACCATGTGCTCAGAGGTAATTTCTTAAACTTTGTTCCATCTCAGTTTCCTTAATTCTAACATGGGGATAATCCATCCCCACAAGTTTGTTTTCATGTCTGAATGGGATCGTTTGCTTGAAAGTGGTCTTAAGCTCTTGAGACCTTCAAATGTTTTTAGTGACCTGAAATAAGCTAAGGTACCATAAAGGACAAAACAAATGTCATGTGTCTGAAACCAAAATACTTTCTTAGAGAATAACAAAAAGTTATATTCTTCTGTATCACTTGTATAATTCCATATAGGAAGAAGGAGACAAGGTGGCCCAGATAAACAGTCTCTTAAATGTCCTTATTAGTGTAATGAAACATGGTTTTGGTCTTTAAGAAGTTGGAAAAGAAATCATTTCTAGCCTTTTCAGTTGTGGCTTTTATTATATATTATTAAGCACAGAAGTTAATCTCAAGAGATGATCACTTACTTAATATTTCAAATGCTGACTAGGCAGTGGAAGTAGCAGTCCTGTTCTTGAAATTCGGTGATTGTGGGTGGGCCTCAGAGGCTGGGAAACAGAAAGAAATGGGAAGGAGCTCTCTTACCCTAGAGTGTTGATTTGGATTCAAGGCTGCTGAGCTAACTCTTCTGAAGTTTATAATGAAAATCCCTATCTGAGTTTTCATGCTTACTCATCTTGAGTGGTGTGTTAATAATGCGCTGTAGCGGTGGTATCTGCTATGGGAACGGGGACAGAAGGCTCTCCAACTACTTCCCCTGAGGTAAAGTTCTGATGTTTTGACTGTCCTCTCCCAGCAACCTGGTCATGGTGAAATTTTAAATATGTCTTCTTTAACAGCTGAAGCGTGAGACAGTGACCCTGGTGATTAACACCTGTCGCTTTTCCAGCTGTCGTGCCAAGACATAGCTCAGTGGGGCTTTATCCATTCCCCTCAGCCCACCGCCCTAATCCTCATAAACATCCCCCCAGCCACACTAATGCATACATTCACTCAGGTATGGACAGTGTGCTTGCAGTCAAATGCTTTCAAGACAAGCCACAGAGACTTCCTTAAAACACAATGATTATGCCCAAGGGCTTCCCATACAAATATTCTGGAAACTTCCTTAGATCTCTTCTCTCTGAAGTTTGAAAAAAAGCTAAAAGATGGACATCTCATGAGCTAGTAGGACTTCCTCTCATGGGATCATGCAAAATACAGAAGTCACATGGTCTCCCCCCACCATTTCCCTCTCTAATGAGCATGCCCGGTGGGGCGCGGCCAGCCGAGGGGCGCATCAGGTGCCCTTGTCCCGGAGGCAGACCTCTGAAAGACTGGCTTTCAAGTCTGACTTGCAAATTGGATATGCCCTTCACTTTGGATTAGGCTCCAGTTTAGATTTAGCTGTTGTCATTTCCATTTTAGCATCATATGCATCCTGGTGGAGGGCCCTGAATAAAATTTCAGTGCCAGTAAATGCTGTTAACATAGTGTTAGGAAGCATCTTTGGTAGGATAAAATGAACTGTACACCAAGGCATTGCCTTAGCAATAGAACGTGTCTCTTCTTTTCCAAAATTGACCTATTTGACATTTTGAGCCGTCTGTACAGGTGTAACTCCCAGGGGAATATCCCGGGGCAAAATACCTTTGAAACAGAAATCAGTCAAAGGGAGAAATAAAGTGGGAGAAACCTATTTGTTTCTTACAAGCAGTCCCCTTCTGCTCTCCCGTGTCTCTCTGACCCAGCTGCAGAAGAAGGGACCCCACCCAACCTCTCCAGTCCAGATAAGCGTGCACTCACCCTTGTCATTACTTATTGATATGGAGATGGACTACTTCTCTCCACCCCTTGGAAACACCTATTGATATGGAGCTACACCAAACCCAGGTGAGAGATTCTGGAAATACTGCAATTTTACCCACAACTGCTAATCAGAAAATCGAATATGTTCTTTAGCTAAGGGGACAGTCACGATGATACTAATAATTGTTAAAGACAATAGTCCTCGTAAGTTTCTCATTCAGCCCTCATAGTCACAACCTGAGGCAGTATTATTGCAAATTTATAGGTGAGGAAATGAAACCTGGTAAGGCTTGGCTAACCTGGTTAAAGTCTGAGGGCTGGTGAGCAGTAGGTCAAGGATTCTAACTCCCAACTTTCCAACTCCAAAATCACATGCGTCTGTTTTACTCCGCGGTAGTTATATAGAGAGTATAATAACTAAAATGGTTCTTATAACATGTCAAAAGCAGGGTTGTGTTCGTGAACAAGGTAAATGCAGTCTGCAGCTTCATCTGTCTTACAATCTAAATGAAAAAAAAAAGCAAAACAAGGGTTTAAGTGCCATTTAAGTTTCTAAGTTGAAGGGAAAGGCTAGGGCACCATGGCATCATACAGAAAGGAATCCAGTGTGGTAGAGTATACGCAATCAAGACTGAATTTTGAATGCTAAGATTTGGCCAAGTGAAGATGGGGAAGGGGACACGAGGTAAGAAGGGGAGGAAGTCTGAGCAAAAGTAATGGCAAAGAATTAGGGTGGAGAAGACACAGGAAATGAAAGAGGGGTGGGTTGCAAGCCTACCGGATGGAAGGTGAGGAAGATGTGGATGGAATATAAACTTTTAGAAGGAAGCAGGTATCATACTGTAGTGCTCTTTATAAGATTATCATGGTGCTAAATGCTGTGCTGAAAAAATAATAATGATTGTTATTCTGACCTTTGCAACAATGGTGTAAGTTAGATATCATCATACAATTTTACCAATAGAGGATCTGTGGCTCACAAAATTAAGGTAGACAAAACCCTGTTGGCTTGACTCCACAGCCCTTGAGGGTGGGGGTGCCCCACGCTGTGGGCATACCTTTTCACTTAGCTACACCAGTGACCAGGATAAGAAGTCAAGTTACCTTCTTGTTTGGTCTTCACTGCAAATGTGAAGGATGACCCAGCCACACGTCTAGTCAACTCTGTTGTGTGATAACAGGTGGGATCATGCCATCTTAATTATGGCATAATTGAAAATACACATGATTTCTGTGGAACTTTGCAACCAAGAACGTCATTAACATTTAATGATTTACCACATTTGTCCAACTTTGTAGATTGGACACTTTATATTTTGGTGACCTTTTTGAATTGTTAAAAGGAAATATCTTTTCTGTATCCTTTTCCCTCTGTTAGAGGAAAAGAAAGCCAACTGTATTCATATTTATAGAAAAAGATGAAGGCGAAAAAAGGCAAAGACCACATTTCTACTACTTCTTTACTTCTTTTAAAGTGGAATTATCCTGGGCTTTCAACCAGAGACTTTGGGCTGCTCTGTTATTGATCTGTCTGTTCTATATAAAGATCAGACCATATGCATCTGTCCAAATTGGCAAGGATTCATTTATAGTCTTTGACTTAATACTTCTATTTGTTGCTTATTGCTACAGTCTCACACAGAAAATTTAATAGAATAAATCTCCATATTTCACCCAACAGATTTAAAAAATACAGCTTTCCAAGCCCATATTTAGCATAATGTAATTATCTTATGATCTCTCTACATAGCTTTCTCATCTCTGGAAAAGTGGGTATATCACCAGTCATTTTAAATTAGCCCTCTAATTTACTAAGATTCTGAACCCAATTATAATGTATGTATGGGGTGGGTGGTCTTCTCCACACCACCAACCACCAAGCAATTTGCAGACACTAGCTAAGTGTCCTACAATTCAACTCAGTTCTGACACTATTAACTTGGAAATAGATTAGGTCCCATATGTTAAGGGTTCAATCCACATGATGCTCTCCCCACTTCAGATGACAATCACAAGTCTAGGTTGTCACCTATGCTTCTGACCAATAGACCTGAGGTTCCAATGACCTCCTTACAGAGCTTGATTAATTTGCTAGAGAAGCTCACAGAACTCTGACATATTTCTTACTAGATTATCAGTTTTTATAAAAGGGTGTAACTCTGCAATAGCCAGATGGAAGAGTTGCGTAGGTCAGTGTATGAGGAAAGGGCATGGAGCTTCATGCCCTGTCAGCACCACTCAGCCAATTGTCCCCATGTTCACTGTAACTCCAGGGAGAAAATCCCAGGGCAAAATACCTCTGAAACCGAAATCAGTTAAAGTGAGAAATAAAGTGGGAGAAACTCATTCATTTCTTACAAGCAGTCATCCCATGTCTCTCTTGACCCGGCTGCAGAAGGAGAGAGTCCCCCACAACCTCTCTGGTCCAGATATGCCCTCACTTGCTCTGGTAATTACCTATTGACAGGGAGATGGACTATTTCTCTCCACCCCTTGGAAACACCTGGAGATGCACTAAAGCTAGGTGAGAGATTCTGGAAATATTGCAATTTTACCCACATTCACCAAACAGAAATTCTCTGAACCCTATCCTTTTGGCTTTTTATAGATACTTCATTACATAGGTATGACTGCTTAAACCATTGGCCATTGGTGATTGAGCTGAATCTCCAGTCCCGCTCCCCACTTTGGAAGTCCAGGGTGGGACTGAAAGTCCCAACCCTTAATCACTTGGTTGACTCACGTAGCTATCAGCCCCCATCTTTTAGTTTCCTGGGGGTTTTCCGAAGGTCGCCTTATTAACATAACGAAAGGTCTCTGTATTGCTGTTCACTAAGGGTTTAGGAGCTCTGTGCTAGAGAAGATGAGGAAGACTAGGGGAAGAAAAATAATTTTCTCTCTACCCTGCTAGATTCCTGGCTGAGACTCTTCAATAATAAAGGACAGTTTAACAGGAGAAATACAAATCTAAGTTTAAGAACATGTATGCTTCCTGGATACGTTGGAGAAACCAAGGAAAACTGAGTACCTCTCTCCAAAATGGCCCAAGTCATTACCTTAAGTACCATCTCCAGACAAAAGATGTTAGGAGTTATAATTAGAAAAGCACAGTAAATAATGTTATGGTTGTTATGCAGATTTAAGTACTTTTCTTCTCCATTGATAAGTGTTTCTGGAGAGTTAGAGTCACCAGCCTCTCCCTGGGTCTGTGTGGGAGGCACCCTTCAGATGGAGAGTTCCCTTATAAATGTAAATGTCTGAGAAAAGGGTAGCTTCAACTGGGTTTTTGGAGTTTTTCCTGTGTCTGTTGTTTCTTGAAAATAACCAGCTCAAGATAATCCTCAAAGAGGCTTATTTTGGGGTGGCAAATTCTGCTTCTCTTCAAGACTAAAATATATTTATTTTAAGTAACAATATGACTATTGCTCTCTTAATTTCTTCCTATTTTATTTTAAAAGATTAAATTATCTTTTATTTGCAGTGTACTTTGTATAGGAAAAATATTTGCCTTCACCCAAAAGTGAATTTTTTTAGTTTCTTTCTGGCATTAAAAAGAAAACCACAGGCCCAAAATGGTATTACTTAATGTTAAGACCTCATATCAGTAAAAAAGATTTCATACTTAACCTAACTACCCTTTCTACCCCCAATCTCACCCCAACACAGTAAAGTAATCTTTAACCAGCCACACTGGGATTTCCTGGTCGACAATAGGAAGTAATATATTGGTGGTCCCCTTCCACTTACCTTAGGAGGGCCACCTTGCCTAAAAGAATGTATTGTTTGCTAATTGTTTCCTGTTTTTCTACTCTCTCTCTGCCTCTCAAAAACTTTCCTTTTCTGTAGCCCTATGAAGCTCCCCTCTACTTGATAGATAGGTGTGGGTAAAATTGCAATATTTCCAGAATCTCTCGCCTGGCCTTAGTGCATCTCCATATCAATAGGTGTTTCCAAGGGGTGGAGAGCAGTTCTTCTCCATAGCAATAGGTGATTACAAGCCCGAGTGAGGGCATATCTAGACTGTAGAGGTTGGGTGGAGCTTTCCTCTTCCGCAGCCTGCAGAAAGAGATGCGGGACTACTGCTTGTAAGAAATAGGTTTCTCCCACTTTATTTCTCCCTTTCACTGATTTTGGTTTCAAAGGTATTTTCCATGGGATTTTTCCCCTCAGAGTTACAAGCTGCCTGATTCATGAATCATTTAATAAAGCCAAATAGATCTTAATATTAACTCAGTTGAATTTTGTTTTTTAACACTGGTATCCTTCTTTGAGTTTTATTTCTTTGGATTCGAACCAAAGTGTATGCTTTATTGGGATTTTAGGAATGGCTTTTACTTTTGTTAAGTAATTTTTTTAGGTTAAAAACTTTCTTGAACAGACGGCAGCTTACACAGCTATCTATCACCTGTCTTCTTGTACAATATTATATAATGTATCTTTTACACATGAAAAGGGATATACGCTGAGAGTAGAGATTATGGAAAACTTGTTGAAAAGCCAAGAATCTGAAAATATAAATCTATGAAATATGTTAGTCTGGGGAGAACAAAGTTATCTCATTTTCAGTACTGATTAATTATTAGTGTCTTTCTAGAATATTAGTTAAGAATTTATAGTCATGTATTTGCCTCCTTTGAAACAGTATCATGATCCATTAGGAATGTCCATCTTAAGCACAAAATCAGAAAAAGTGAGCCACATTTTTTTCAGTCTTGCTTTTGCTGTATGACGTTCACCTAAATCAGAGCCCAGGAAGCCAAAAGAACAGATAGCAAATATTTTAGGTATTGTGGGCTGTATAATCTCTGTCACAGTACTCAGCTCTGCCATTGTCATACTAAAGTAAACAAATACAATACATAAACAAACCATTCTATGTTCCAATAAAATTTTGCTTACAGAAACAGGTAGCAGTACAGATGTGGTCCACTGGCTGTTAAGTTTTCTGACCCCTGTTCTGAATAGTATATTACATGGCTTTATTTGAATGAAATTCAACCCATGACTTTTGAAAACATAAGACTATTCACCTGGCCAGATATTTGGTGATGATCTTGTATGCCTGTGCATGACTTGGCAGGAAGAGAGGCCACAAAAGTCCATACTTTTTCAGTTAGTGCATCTTTGGATAAGTGAACTGAGAGGTAGGACTGTTGCTGGGCATTTTATTAGCACCACGCTCTAGCCAACTGAGCTAACCGGCCACCTGGGCATTTTAATCTGGGGAGATTTAGCTCCCTGCACGCTAGGTGAGACCTCAACCTGGGAGAGGGTTCTTGACTCTGATCAAGAAAGAATTCATGAACAGGTTGGATGAGTGTAGAAAAGGAAGGAATTCATTCATATGAGAGTGGTAGTGAATAGTAGCAACCATGCAATCAATAGAGAGCAAGGAAGAACAGGGAGGAAAGGAAAGTGCATTGAACTCCAGCTCAGCATAGGAAAAGTCCCTTGCCAACTGATAAATTCAGGGTCACCTGGGGTCCAGTGACCACCTGTATCAGCACAGAATGGGAAGTTAAGTCCTACTACTCCAGAATTTGGGGGTGCCAAAGAGCCTGGGTGATGTGAGATTACGTTCTGAGAACTCTCCAAAGCAAAGGAAAGAGATTTTCAGGCCGACTACTGAAGAGCATGACTGTACCTCTGCAGTCCTGTCTGGGTCACCCAGGCGACAGGAGCTGCAAGCCAAAATCAGAGCTCTCAGTAGCCCTCTCCTACTTGTCTGAAATAAAACAGGGCGAGAGAAAAGACTTGTGCTTAGGACTAGACAACTAACTGAAGAAGAAAAGTACCAAAGACAATAAAATTGCAGGTGGAGGTCAGTGAACTCTTGTCTTTATCATGAAGAGTTCAGAGATGAAGTGCAATAGGCTTATGCAAGTGGAAAGTTTATTTGATGAATACAGTGTATGCTCAGGAGTGTGGGTGACCTCAGAGAGGAGGCATGCTTAAAGGTTTAGGATTTGGGGTTTTCAGGATTTCAAGAATGGGGTAAAGGGACAGGGGAGTGAAGGCTGACATGTGGTCTTACGATGTCTACCTCTGGTGAGAAACATTATGTCACCATCCATAGTCCTCTAGAGATGCTATAAGATAAACTTAACACAGGAATTCCCTATTCTTCCCCAAGATCGTAGTTATCCTCAAGCAGTAGAAACATATCAGTTAGAACTGCCTGTCCTGCCTTAAGATATGGTCGGTTGTTGGCTAATCACCATAGAATATGATAGGAATCTTACCTCCTAACTCCCTGGTTTTTAAAATGGAATTAGCCTTAAGATGGAGTCTCTCCTGTTCTTACTATACTATTTATATCTCAGCGTTTTTCATCATAGGCAGGAAAAGTTAACCATGGTGCTCATGCTGTGCCAAGTTAATCATGGTGGAAGTCAGTCTCTGCCACATGCATTGTTTCCGCCTTTTTTTTTTCATTACCACAATTATTTTTCTTTAAATTAAATAATTTTGCATGTCTATGACCTAAGTCTAACCTAGGTTCCATTTTTAATAGGAACAAGGTTCCACACAATAGTTTCTGGAATTGAAGAAATTAAAAGGTATACCTGGACTTTATGGCCAAATTTAACCACAGACTTCACAAATAGCAACAGGACCCATTTCTACCTTTAATCTCTGCTTGTATCTGTGTATTTGTTTTATTCTTCCCTCTTTTTTCCTAGACAATTTCTTCCCTATCTCCAGTCTCTGCATGTATAGTTTCAGCCTCAGAGAAAGACTGACTCTTCCTCAATTCTACTTTAATTTCTAGAAAAGGAATCTTGGGTCAGGTGCATATCCCGGGATTTATCAGTTGATACAGGTAGATCTGGAAGAGCTGGGGATGGTGCAGTTAGGGAGCAACCCTGAGTCAGATAGCTGTGGACAGATGGCAGAGTTACACAAATGGTTGTGCCTGGAAGGCCCATGAAGCTGTGAGATAGGTTCTCAAGAAATAGATTTTGTACAAAGGGGAGTGTCTGAGTAAGAACTACGTGTCTTACTTGCTAGCTTAGAGAGAGAATGTCTTGTCTTTTGAATTCCTATTTAGCATAGTAAATTAACCTCTCCATTTTCTTGGAAAATTGTGTGACAGTTGGGTCCTTCTAAGGCAGCCAGCTTCAGAGTGTTTAGAAACATCATATGACTTTCTTGGTAAGAAGACCAGGGGTGGAAATGAATTCACCTCTGCTTTGTTGTTGGGTCAATGAGCCTTAGGTTGAAAGGTTACTCACGTGAGGACAGTGGAATTGTATTTGAAGGATCTGATTAGCTCTGCTTGCCCTTTGTGCTCTGTTTTAAGCTCTATAAAATTCCATCTTCTTCCCTGTTCTGTGATGATAACCTTCAGTGTATGAATCTCAGAATCTATGGAAAGTAGCAAATGATCATTCAAAATAATGTGTTCCCTGTTGAGCCCGAAGTACCAATGATTCAACCTTAGAGGAAATCATTTGTTCAGCAGCCAAATTAAAACTTTCCTGTGTGTATGAAGCTGAACTGCTGCCTAGCAACTGCCCCTCAGCAACGTACAGCATTTTGGGATGAGAACAGTGACTCAAAAGAGAAGTGCTGAAGAAGTGGCTTCCTTCCCACACTTCTCTAGAAGCCGCACCTGACCCAAGGAGACATGAAACTGGTTCCAAGTGACAGGATCAGACATCAATATTCTAGTGCTTCATTCATCCTCTGTGATGTGCTTTCATTGCTCAGGAATTTTTGGTCTGGGAATTCTCTAGCAAGAAAACAGCTGAGAATTACTTTCAGAGAGACATCACTGAAAGAGACAGAAGTTGTCAGTCCTTGTGTTTCCATCTTGATCAAGGTGTTGGGGATTCCACACAATCATACGAAGGTTACAATTTAAAGTAGCAAAAGATTATAAAAACAACATAAAAATACTAGGCCTTTCTTGGCAAGGGTTTCCTTCTGGGCTGATGTTTCTCCTTTATGTCCCAGCTTTCCCATATTGCTGATATTTCTATCCCATCTTCTTCTGCATATTCAAGGATCTCAAAATTTTTTCTATTTCCAGGTGATTTTAAGGTAATTTCCTTTCTCTGTGTTCACTCATCTCAGGTACTCTCTGAGGGTATTCTTTATATAATTGAAATGTTCCATGAAAGTGTAATAATATATAAAAATCTTACTTTCCCGTAAGAGTTCCTCTAGCCCTTAAAGGAACATCTTCGTTTATATCCTACATAAAAATGTTCTTATATAGTTATAAATATAAGATATATTCATTATATAAGTTGAGGTGAAATTCATATAACGTGAAAATAACCATGTAAAATTGAACAATTAAGTGGCATTTAGTACACTAATATTGCCCACACATCACTTCTATATAGTTCCAAAACATTTTCATGATCCTAAAATAATACCCTGTACCCATTAAGCAGTCTCTCCCTGTTATGGGTTGAATTGTCCCCCCCATCCCTTCCCCTAAAAACATATATGCCAAGGTTCTAAACCCCGAAACTTCAGAACATGCCCCTACTTGGGTAGAGGGTTGCTGCAGACATGATTAGTTAAGCTGAGAGGAGGTTGACCTTGGAGTAGGGTGGGCTACTAATCTAGTGTGACAGGCATTCTTATAAGAAGACAGACGTATGAAGATAGAAATACTGGGAGAAGGCCATGGGACTACAGAGGCAGAGAATGGAATTACACAGCTGCAAGCCAAGGAACACCCAAGATCATGGGCAAACCAGCAGAAGTTGAGACAAAGCAAGGAAAGATTCTCTCTAGGTTTCAGAGGGAACATAGCCCCATTGACACCTTGACTTTGGACTTCTCACCCACAGAACTGTGGGGCAATACATTTTTGTGCTTTAAATCACCCAGTTTTTGATCCTTTATTAAGGCAGACTTAGAGACTGATATACTTTTATTTTCCTGATCCTAGCCCCTCCCTGGCAACCACACATTTGCTTTCTGTCTCTGTGAGTATATATCTGTTGTAGATTTTTCATATAAAAGCGATCACACAATATATGATCCTTTGTGTCTGATCTCTTTCACTTAGCAAAACTTTTTTGGGGTTCATTCATATTATATACATATCAACATATCACAACTTTATTCCTTTTCATGGCCAAATAATTTTCTATGATGCAGAACTATCGCAATTTGGTTATCTATTCATTTGGTGGATACTTGGATTGTTTCCATTTTTTTGGCTATTGTGAATAGTTCTGCTATGAATATTTACATACATTTTAAAATTTTGGGGGGCATATATATAGGAGAGAAATTTCCAGTAATTCTATGTTTATATTTTGGAGGATACATAGCATTTTATTTGTAACTTTTCTCTTAAACTTATTTCATAAGTAGTTTTTATATTTATTCTACATTTCATTGAAATTATCTTCATGGATAAAATTTTACTAAATACCATAAAATAATAAGTAACCAACACTAAGTTTCTACTCTATGTTAAATATACTATATATTATGTATATTATATATATAAAACTAGGAGCTTTTTAGGCATCAGACTCATTTTATCATTGCTCGTGTTGGTTAAAGCTTATTAAGGCCATGGCATTCGTAAGACTATGGGTTGGAACCATTAAGGCACATCCCTGTACACAGAATATCTGTCCAGTCTCAACCTATTAATATTATTTATCTTAGGAAATGGAGCAGAATTACACAAGTGGGTTATGTCCCACTTTTTCTAAAAAACAACCTCTTTATTGCTGTTATTTTTAATAGAACACCTAGTGTATGACCCCCTTCTTTAATACCAAATGCTTTAGACCAGTTCTGTCCAATAGAATTTTCTTTAATAGTGAATGTAAATTTTTGTACTTACAGTATCTACTAGCCATATATGACTATTAAGCAGTTGAAATGTGACTAACGTAAATGGAAACTAAATGTTTAATTTCAGTTTGTTTAAATTTTAATAACTACATCTGCCTAATAGCCAACATACTGGACAGTGTAGCTTCAGACATTTCCCATCCTTACTAAGACTCATTTGTCATTGTAATCTGGCTTCTTCAAGGTCCCAGAATAGTTAAGTATACATATCTCTAAAATAATATACACACGTTTTTGTTTTATGGGTAGTGATAGCTTAGGTAGTCCACCTTCCCTTTAGTGTGGTACCATGATCTGCACTTAGATAAAAATGTGTCCTTCTACACAAATAATACCAATATGAAAATTTCATTACATTGTAAGTCTTTGTGTCTTGAAACATTTAAACAAATAGTTAACATTTGATGAATAATTTGAATAATGAAAAATATGAGTTTTAGCTCTAGTTTGCTGGGAAATCACTCTTGCAGCCCCTGTTTTCAAACCTCAAATGAGTGGTTTGGTCTGTATACTTAATTAGATGTCTCCTATATGAGCATCCTTTTTTTTTTTTGTCTCCTCTACAGTCCTCATATGATATACACCTTCAGTCTTCATTTTAGGAATCTCCCTTTCCTTAAATCTGTGGTCTCCCTGGGACAATGCAAACACTAGAATGTGGCCCCCAGCTTTGGTTAATGGGACAGCTGTTCTCTGTATCCATTTTCTGTGAAGAGTAAAGGGAGAGTTTGTCTTCACCACATCACTGAATAGTAAAGGATGAAACAATTCCACTGAAACATCTGAATCAATTAGGAAACATTGTTTGTGTTTTATTCTGTTTACTCCCATAAGCAAAAGCAAAAAATATGTTGCTTTTGAAATGTCAATGCCAGGAATATTCCATCTTATGCATTTTAATTCTGTTAGGAGACATCTTTAAACAAGGCCATAAGCTGAAAATCTTCCATAAGGACAATTAAGTATTAAAATATATAAATGTCTTAAACAATCAATGCAAATTCCAGAAGCAATAGATAAAATGTATTTTACAAAATAAATTTTTGGACAAAGAAAACTGTCTCTTGCCTAAGAATGTATATTTCAGGACTCCTGATATCTGTACATTTCAGTTTTTTAGCATGAAAATGCCGGGGTTCCTGTTTGTGGAGTCAAAGAGTGAATTTAGCAAACACTCACGGTAGGAGAGGCAGGGAGAGACTTTTATTTAGAGAGAAAGGCAGAGGGCAGAGTTCCCTCTTGAGCCCAGGGTGGTGTGATGTCTAAGGGATTTATAGGCGGTTGAGAGACAAAGGGCCAGGGAAGCACACCTGCTAAGTGGCCCCAAAATGTTTATCTTTGAAGAGGCATTAAGTTTCTTATTAGTCTTTTAGGTTATTTACAAGAAATTTACTGCTCTGATTCCTTCCCAGGATAGCAGCTTCCTGGTCTGGGAGCATATCGGTCAAGACTGCCTACCTTGCCCTCAAGGTGGGCTGAGTGTTTGTCTGTTTGCTAAAGAGTTTAAAAGGCAATCTAAGATGAAATCTTTCTTGCCTTTATTATGTTGCTTATGGCTGGGCTTGCTTGCTATTATTAATTACTCAGGTTGCAAATCACCTGATGAGGCCTGAAGGCGGAAAAACAACATATAGGTCTGGGCCTTTTAGCATGCTAAAGTGAATCTTACACATAATTACAAATGTTTAGCGCAACAAAAAGCATGGGCTACTTTCCTTTATCTGTGGAATATTAACTGATCTCACTGAAAAATGACTCGAGAGCTTAATGTTTAACCCGGCTTTTTGGGAGGGGGTTTCCTTGCATGTAGTTACATTGCCTTTTCCGGAGGCCCTCGCCCTACTCTGTCTAAACCACGGTCCCTGTCATTGAGATGACAAAAATGTGTCTAGTTAGAATAATTTCTATAAAAGAACTTTCTTTCATTTAACTATATTTCCAAAATGTTTTAGAAACAGATTGATTTCTAGACTGCTTGCATTTTCACAGAATTTGAAGAATGCACACCCTACAGACTTTTTGATGTTTCCTTTAAACCAAAGTTTTTACATACAGGAATTGATGGCTCCAGCATATTTTAGAATAGAGGTTTCAGTAGGAAGTGGAGATATGTAACTCTATGTGGCTGGAATATTTTCAAGAGAAAGAAAAAGTATAAAATAAAATAATAAAATTGTCTTTGTTCTTACACTTTGGTCTGCCTAAGGAAAAATATATTTATAAAGTAAATAAATAATATAAAATTGCCCCGGCCCGCGGGGCTGGTTATTAGTGGGTCTCGAGGAGGATCCCTGTACCTAAAGGATGGGACGGAGAGAGAGAGACGGAGGCCAAGCAAATTGTCAAGGCTTCGTTTATTTGTAAAAAAGGTAGGGAATATATAGCACCTTAAGGGGTGTGGTAAGGAGTGGCTTCTTCTGGTTGGTTGCCCATTATGATAATGAGGTAGCTTACAAGGTCCAATCACACACCGAGTGGTGCACATGCGCAGTAGTCTCTGACGTAAGCAACGGACCTGGTTGAGGACTCTTAGCGGGAAGCTGTGGCGGGAAACTGACCAAGAAGAAGTAAACAACAAGATGGAGTCTTTAAAACAAAATGGAGTCCCATTGTTCTGGTATAAATCTATTCTATATGCTAACTATAAGGGTTAGGTTAGTTTCTTAAGTAATGAAACATAGAATACAGAATGAAACTGGGTTGGGCTAAGATCTTTAAGCTCTCTGTGCCAGTGCAAAGTCCAAGGTGGTCACCAACATAAAATAAAATAATGCTGTATGTAATATCAAAACCAAAATAATAAATTAGACTGTTCTGAGCCTGAAGTTAACATTAATAAAATGGGAGTCATAGCTATAGATTCTGTCATCAGTTTAAATTGTATACCTATAAGTTTTTCTTAAAAAATGGATTCATTCCAAGTTGTGTAGCCAAAGCAGGAGTCACATACATGGTGGCCACACCCAATTTGCCATCTTAGTTTCATTAAAAGGCAGTTAATTGTAAAACACCTTTTGAAACACATGTGTGCTGACACCATTTTCTATGGTGGCACTCCATGCCAAAATACATAAAAATAAAGTTTGGGTTAATTAATGTCCCATGGAGAGTTAAAAACTTTACTTCCTTCTCATTGGTTAGTTTAATGTTGTGAAATACTCCTAAAACACACACCTCTGAAAGGCCTCAGCAGGACTCTTCATAAATATACCAAGCCTCTTCAACCACTACATACGGACGGTGGGTTGATTAACATGATGTTAAAATGCAAAACAAAAATTGGAACTTTACTATGCTCTTTCAGTTACTCTTTAAAGATAGGGAAGACATAAAGGATGAATAATAGACCTATTAAGGAAACATTTCATTGGGTTTTTCATTATAGTAAAAACATCTCGGTGGAGAGATCAAATGCATTTACTAAATTCGCCAGAATGGAGATGTGATTGTCGGGACAGTTTAGGTACTTTATAATTCGTTTTGCACAAATCTCTGTTTTGAGAACAGAGCACAACGAAGAAAAGAAATACTTATTTGGAGGACACAGAAAATGGTCTTTATTCGAGACATTTTGGATTATGAGTTTCATTCTGACAATCATTTTGAGCAGAGAAATGGAAGGATCAGCTATTAAAAAGAAATTAACTCCTAAATTGCAATTAGAACATTAGCTTTAGTTAGTATATCAATAGGGAAAAATTATTTTCTAAGTATTTGTCTTTGGATATGTCATGTTTACATTCAGCCAATTCAGTTTTTGCCTTCAAATGTGAAAGTGATCTGATGTTGTTTTAATCAAGGCTGATATAAAGTCATGTTGTTAGGAAGGAAAGGACTGACTCGGTGTCACAGGGAAGTCAGACACAGTGAGTGAAGAGACCAAAGTCCAGAAAGCAAAGCCAGTTGTAATGCACTCTGCAGAGAGTCACAGAGCGGCCTGCCTGAGGGGAGACAGGTCTGGATGCTCATTCTGGGGCTTCTTTTATGTGGTGTTGGCAGGAAAGGGAGGTCCTTGATTGACAGCGGTCAGCTCTCTAGGCTGGTTCTGATTGGTGACATGGGGACAGGGCCTGCGCTGTGCCTCTGATGCTTCTTACCTGGGGGGACCCTGGACACTTCCTGAGTCACTCTTGGTCCCTGTGGCTCCATCTCATTAGCTTTCTCAGTCATTTCTGGCTCTCTGGCTCTATCTGATCAGCTCCCTGAGTCATCTTTGGGGGCCCCTCTCCTTTTCATCCAGCTCATTTCTGTCTTTCTGCCTAACAATGTGACTGAACAGTCAACCCCAAAGCAGACAACATGTAAAGTGAATTTCTTGTTGATTAGACTTTTCATTATAGATCTGTTGTTGGTCACACAATAATATTTAAAACATTTAAAATTTTGCAGGTTTGCTAAGGGTAGCAACAAAGCTACTCTGGAGAGAAAAAGCATTGCATGAAAAAATTATTACAACTGTTTCTCACTAATATGTCCATAGCAGATGGGAATAGAAAATAGAGAATGCAAAATCTCCATTATGAATAACATGGGTTAAGATTCACTGAAGGCCTGAAGCACATGCACTTTTATCCAAATGGGCGCAGGTAGAGCAATAGTGGGTCCCCACTTTAGAATTCAGAGATGCGGCTCTGCTCCACGGGCTTGGCGCTCCTCTTCTCAGTGGGTGATACACAGAAGGGTGGCTGTTCCTGGTGACGTTCTGTAAGTTCCTGGAGGCATGGGCGAACTCCCGCTCTTGTTAGAATCTATTTCGCTGTCCTCTTTGTCGGGAAACTGAGATTAGGCATTAGTGGAGTAATTTCAAAATGCTAATGCTCCTTGGCTCCAAAAAAAAAAAAGAAGAGGTGTAACAATTGCCCTTTAACCGAATTCTATTGAGTAGATAAAACCTGCTACTGCTTGGGAACATTCTTTCATTAAGCCAGCTGGTTCCAAGATGATACAGTTTGAGAAGCAGAGTAGTTTGGAGATGGTATTTTGAGACGTTAAGTCAAGAGATTGCTTAGAAAAAGTAGGAAAACAGAGTGGTAAGCAGGGGCCAATTAGCAACAAACAGAAAAGTACATCTTGTTTCACAAAATCACCTTAACTAGTTTTGCTTAAATTGTGATATTCTCGATCTTTTCTCTTCCAGCTAATGTTGAGTTGGTGGTGCAGGCATGCACTGAATCAACCAGCTCGAGGCAGAGTAGTCAAGTCAGTGAAATGTGTCTTCTACACCCTCCCACCACTTGTCTTCTTCCCACCCAGCCATCACCGATTTCCTACATGTGGTTGATGTGACACCCTTATATTTCCTATAATGGAAACTGACTCAGTTCTGTGCTCTGAAGTTAGCTTTCCTTTCCTCCAAATCGCAACTCACCCTGTTCAGTCCTCTGATCATTTCTAAGAGGACAAAATTGGTTTAATAAACCACTTTTACAGGGATTTTGAAATGACATCTACTGCATAATACTTTAATAATCCCATGGAATTTTGTAATTTAAAATAGGTCGGTAGATAATCCAAATGATATTTTCATTTGTCTTTTCTTGTTCTTGAACTTTAGAGATTTCTGGATATATATGATAGAAAATCTTTGGGGGAAATTTTTCAGATAGACTAAGGTTTGTTTTTGCCTTTTTGTTTTTTTCTCCTATGGTTCAAGTCAAAGGATGTGTTAATTGCTCAATCTGTCTATAGCAAAGATTGCAAAAAACTTGATACTTATGCAGCTGTTATTCCCTTACAGTCCACGTAAGCTATTATTAATCCATCTCAGAACTGCTTCCCTCGGAGATGAGGTCTTAGAATCCTTTTCAAACCAGCCTTTCCAGGCAGCCACTAATGGATCATCAGAGTCTGCGTCCCCTGGTTACAGTGTGCGTGTGTGTGTGTGTGTGTGTGTGTGTGTGTGTGTGTGTGTTTATGCATATGTGTATGTAGTTGAGGGGTAAGGCCAAGAAATGTACCTATGTATGCCCACTGCCTTTCTCCTGTGTCTAGGCCTAAACATTAACAACCAACTGCGATAGCAGCTCCATCATGGATACAATTTTTAAAACCTAACCATATGGATATCATGTGAATTTTCAGGTTACTACTTCCAGAGGGGAATAGGACAGAATGAATATTGATCTATGACTGAGACAGAAGAAATGTTATGAAATAGGCCTTTGAATAAATCGCGCACTTCTCCATCCCCCTTCATCAATGTAAGGGTGCCGAGTACATTAGTACATTTTCATATCAGCTTTTATTCAAAATTTTTGTCATATTTCAGACACCTATATTTACTCCATAAACTATCCAAATAGAAATATATTAAACCTATTTTTCTTAAATATTTCAAATTCATTATGACCTAAGTTCTTAGCTGATACTAGAAAGTCTCCATTCTGACCACTGTTCTTACTTGAAGGTGTTGGGTGAAAGAGATGACCGAGAATGCAGAATGTTTTACTCCTAATTATGCTAACATACTGATGTTCTTGATTGATGGCTCAAGAAGATATCTATCCTTTGATTTATAAATTATTTTTATTATTTAAATCAAATAGTTTCTCCTATCCTTCTGTGCCTTCTTCCCACTTAGATCATATCTAAACTTCAAAATGTTACAGTATTCCATGAAAAAACAAACCAAAGGACCTGAAGAGAGTCACATTTATTGCATTTCTCTTTTATGCCTGCCACAATGTCAAACATATTACTATTGTTTCATATTTTATCTCATCTAACTTTCATTTTAAACATTTTTGGAGTCACATTATTAGGCCAGTTTGCAGATAAATAATTATTGGCATGAAGAGATTTTAAAGTCACGAAACTAATGCATGAAGGGAGTGGTTTGGAACTGAGCCCTGACTTTCTCCAAAGACCAAATCAGTAAGAACAGACCCCAGAATACATAAATTCAACGCACCAGGGTTCCCAGGTTATGTGATTATTTAATACCCAGTCATGGTATTTAAGTACGATTTAGAAATGGGAAGTTTTGTAAGAAATTCAAATGGATAAAATGAGTTTCTTTTTTGTATTAGTTTGTTTGCAGCAGCAGGTACTATAAAAAACCATGATCACAACCTGAAATTCTAGATGTAGGTCTGGTTTCAGGATTGGTTGATCCAATGGTCCAATTGCACCAAGATCCAGAGTTCTTCCCATTCGTCTAATCTGTTGTTGCCTTTTATACTCAGATCAGCAGAAAGATGGCTATTTTACCTCCACGTCTCCCAATGTCCAGTGGACATTTCTTTTGTGACTTTGTTTTGAGAGTGTGGAATGATCCCCAGCAGATAATCCCACCTGGCCTCATTATCCAAATTAGGTCACATTTCTACTCAGTCATTGAAGTGGAAATTAAATTACTAGGCTTGGCATAGAGCAAGCAATCAAGATTTAAATGAATAATGTTGCAGAATCATACACTATATTTGCAAAGACGCAGCCTATCCCATGCCCCAATGCCCCAAGTCGAGCTTTCCAGGGCCATTTTCATCTCTCCACAGGCTCCACGGCCATACATTCATTGGCCAAAAAAAAAAAAAAAAAAAAAAGAAAAATATTAGCACCAACATTAAGTCTCAATATTTATCTTGTGTCTTACAAATTTATGGTTCCAAGAATGATTATGCTTTGCCCTGTTTATTCACTTCTACTACTTTTGCAAGCTACGCATACTCTCGAAAGCACTCAATTGTCTCAGCTTACAAAGGGAGATAAAAATTGTATTTACATTGAGCCATATGAAATAGTCGATATTTTACCATATTGACTTGCAAATATAACCATTTCAAATAGCTGTTTCGTGAACACCAATGTTAAATGACATAAATACTTCTAAAACATTGAGCGCAGTACTTGGCGAACAACTTTTATGTTGTTTTAAGAATTTTTGTAGACTTGTTTTAAACAGTTGCTTGTAGCATGACCAATGCTAAGATAATAGATTCCTTAGGTTTACTACTTAAAGTAGTTGAATGTAGAGAGTAGAGAAAGCCCTCTGCTCCTCAGCTAATGGAGAAATTATAATTCAGCACAGAGAGAAACAAAACTCTACACATTTATTAATTAGTTGAATGTTTTGAAAATTGTTGATAATAAGGATGCTTAAGGTCAGGTGAAATAGGGGGCTATTAGGGTATGTCAATCAGTTGGGAAGCAAATACTGTAGGAAGTAGAAGAATGATTTCAAGGAAGGGGATCTTAGGATCTCTGAGATGGGAAGGGTTCCCAGTGAACTGAGGTATAGTTGCTGGGATCAGAGGGCTAAGAGAAAGTCCAGACACGCAAGCAAAAAGAACAGAAGAATGAAGTTGGCTCTAAAGGCCAATGGCCTTCTTTATGGGCGTAAATATAGGTAGTAGTCGTCCAGTGTGGCTGTTGCACAATCTAGGGATCAGTTTGCCCCCAGGCAAGTAGTTCTCTGGGCAAAAAATCTCCTGGAGGCCATGTTGAAACTGATGACTGGGCCCTACTTACAGGTCTGATCGTAGCTCAAGAATGTGGCTTTCTAATAAAAGTGCTCAGAGATTCCCATGTTTCTGACTGAGACCCATTGCTGTACCGTTTGGCTAGGTTGTAGGATAGCACACTCAAAAGTTTTAATCTAAACGAACTAGCAGGGCAAGAACTGAAAATATATGTGACTTAATTGTTATAAGGACATTCTACAGAATATTAAGAGCCATCGGTGAAACATGAAGGCGTCCATATTAGGATACAGAAGACCAAACGTTCAGGGAGCTGACCGAATTGGTTCCGACCGGTAGCGCACAAAGTTCAGCCCTGAAACCTGGCACCTGAGTTCCTGAATCTGATTTGCAGTTTGTCCAAAGGAAACAGCGGTAACATCAAGCACTGCGGTCCAACCACATGATAACCTTACACTTAGAAGCACAGGAAAAGGGCAGAGATTTACAAGGCAAGTCTGAGCAAGTGCGGGAGACATCGTGGCTGTTCACTTGACAGCAGCCCCTGGGCGATGCCGGGCAAGGGAGACAGAGCAGGAACAGGCGCGTGCCGGTGAGAGAAGATGAAATGGTAGTATTAATATCTCATACTGTGAAAGCAGGAAATGAAAGGCCAGCACGTGGCTGCCGGAAGACTGAGTTAATTGTCTACAGCTGGCCTCTACTATGGCTTAATCAGTGTTTACTAAGGCACATGTCCCTCCGCTTTGTTTTAGCAATTTTGGTTGGCTTAGAGTAAGAGAGAATGACATGCTTTCTCAGAACTCTATTATCCCCAGGGTTTTCATCGCATCCCAGGCTGTGTTAGTCTGCTGTCTGCTTGGGCTGCCATAACAGAACACCACAGGCCGGGTTGCTTAAACAACAGAAATGTATTCTCATAGTTCTGGAGGCTGGAAATCCAAAATCAAAGTGCTGTTGAGGTAGATTTCCTTCTGAGGCCTCTTCCCCTGGTTGGCAGGTGGCTTCCAGCTTGCTGTGTGCTCACAGGACTCCTTCTTTGGTGTGAGTGGGTAGAGAGAGAGCAAGCTCTCTGGTATCTCTTCTTTGAAGGACATTAATCCTATCAGATCAGGATCTCCTTTATGACCCCATTCAACCTGAATTACTTCCTTAGATGCCTCATCTCCAAGTATAGCCTCAGTGGGGGTTAGGGGTTCAAGATATGATTTTGGGGGGACACAAACATCAGTCATTATACAGACTATGGATAGACATGAGAAAAGTCTTATCGCACAAGGACTAGGATGGAAACTAAAGAGGACATAAATAATACCATAAGTCAGGACTTTAGCAATGAGGAATACTTATTTTGATTTAGATTAGAAAGATTTTATTCTATTTCCTTCCCTTACACGAGCCAAAGTTGCTTCAAACTTCAACTGAAGAATATCTAAAAATTTACTACTAATAATGTTTCAAATATATAGGGTGATATTAGGTACAATGAATATTTTAAAGCCATATGGATCATTAATATATCTTATTACATTTTCTAACTTCAGATGACCCCATATACAATCAAGGTGAACAAACAAAGTGTTTTTCTCTTCCTGTGAAGTTGGGAATGTTGTTTGTGGCTTTTTCCATTAATCCTAGTAGTTAGAAGATAATCTGATTGACAAATAGTAAATAAAGAGAAGAGATGAAAAAGTCCATTTGATTCCCAGAGAATAATGTAAAACAAAGTCACTAATATTAAGAAATCTTAGCAAGACCTAGCTGATATTTTTTCCTTTTTCTTCATTCTTTATTTATAAAATCTTAACTTCAAAATGAATTATTTCATGACATTTACTAATTTTTTTAAGAAGTCAAACTTTGCTCAAAAATTTTGATTTGACTAAAAAGAAAAAAATCAGCCAATCAAAATTTATTTACTATTTCAAGGAAGTCAGAAGCAGTGATATATCACCAGATGGTAAATAGATTAGTGTTACTTCTAATGGTATTTACTATTTTCAACTCAATGTTACTTGCAATTTTTATGTTATTTGGATCTCCAACTATTTCATTTATTGCAAAAATTCATTAGGCACAACTCTAAAATCTGCTTTTTATATTCTATTCCTTTCAACGCGCATTTACAAGACTGCTGAAAAACGAGTTTTGTAGTTAAAGGAGGGAGTGCTGAAGTAGATTATACAATAAATTCATAATAGGAAAATAAATAAAAATAACATTGGTAGGATGAAGGCTAGTGGTTGGGGAGATGTGCTGAATAATAAATGGAAACACAATATCACTGTGCATTTATCTTTTGAAAGGTATTTAAATTTGTTTTGCTTTACGAGTTCACTGTCTTTATACTATTGTGTTGATCATTGTCACTGTAATATTATCCCTAGTTTTATTATGATGTGTTATAGATCCTTTCTTCACTTTAATGTTCGTAGAGGTGATATGGGTACATATATCATAGGTTTTTGGCACTCTGGAAATTCAGTTTAGTTTCTAAGGTGTTTTCATAACTTTTTTTGTTTTGTTTTGCTGTAGTCAATTACCTTTCATCCTTATTTTATGCATATTACAGAAAAATGTCAAAAGTTTTCACAGATACCAGTGACTTATACTAAATAGTAAGTTTTAACAACTTTGTATCACTTTTTAGCTGTCTTTAGCTTAAATATTAATTCATTTTTGAATATTTCAAAATTGATATTGATTTGTTATATTTCAGTATGTCTCTCAATATGCTTTAAATGTAGAGATGTTCAGGCTTGCCGATGGACATGGAATGTAAAATAAAGAGAATAAAAGTTCATAAAGGTTTTAGTCTTCAACAGTTTAGAAAGAAGTTAACGACAATGATCCTTTCCACCTCCAGACAACTATCAGCCTTAAGAGAGTCAAGAATAATGAATCCCCTTCTTGGGAAAGGCAATTGCTTTCTGCCTCTTAGCCAGTTCATTTTATCACAAATGATGCCATGTCTTAACTGTAGTTTGAGAAAAGTTTGAAATAGGGTGATTAATGGTTATAACAAATAATATCTTATATCTGGAAGTTGAATACCCAATAGAGAAACTGTGGTAGAAAATATGTGGAAAACATGGCAAACTTAGAGGCAATGCTTGTATATTTGCCACGTGTTATTTGACAGGGAAAATAAGAAGATGCTAAAAATCACATTACGTGCAAATGTGCAACATCAGTGTTCCCTCCTACCCATTTGCCCTTTTCTGGAAGTGTACATTTTGGGGAACATTTAAGTCATAAAGAAAAATAATGTACATTTTGGGGAATATTAAAATCATTAAGAAAAATAGAGTTTCTTCTGGTCATCAAGTAGGAATGAATAGTTGATTGGATTAAGGAAGAGACAGTTATTCTTTTTTAATAAGCACAACAAATGGTTTATAAACATGAATAACTAATGGGAGTTTTCACTGATTTGCGTTTTTACTTTATTTCCAAAGGCAAACATTTGACATAGGAAATTCCAAAAACAAAAACATAAAACCTGTATGTGTTTGAATCAGTCACTGCAAATCCTCTCTCCAGTTGTGTGTCTGCCTTATATGAACAAACTTCTTGGACTACTAGAGCAGACTTCATGTGTGTAGCAGGTCCAGAAAAAGTAATTCATGTTCATTGCAAAGTTAGCTTACATACAGGAAAGAAAGGGAACACGGGGAATGTTTGCCTTAGCAGAGTCCAGGTGGTAACTACCTCGGTGGATGAATAGATCAGATGGAATTTTGAATATACATTTTTCATGAGTTGAGTGGCCAGATCCCAAAAGGAGATATTATGAGAAACAAAACATTTTCATTGGGTTTGAAAATATTGAGAAAGAATTAAAAATGTCAAGTAAATTTTCAACAGTTGTTTCAATTAGCCAAAGCCATCTGAAAACCTTTCAGAAAACAAGAAAATAAAAATATGTGGAAAAACTCCTTTCTCTCAATTCCACTTTAGAATTCTGAAACTACTAGTCATTGAGAATGATTTGAATGTCAACAGGAGGTAGATTTCTAGTTAATTTGGTGACTCCAGAAATATGACATTGGAAATACCAGGAGGGATATGTACTGCTGTAGATCATTTTCACAAGAAATCCTAAAAGCAGCCAGAGTTTGAGGTTATTTTGTCACTAATAGATATGTTGAATGAAATGTGTCATTTTAAGTAGTATTGTTTTTCATTCACAAGTCTAAAATACATTCTTTCCAAAAAAGCAAATGACCAGTTCTGTATATGAGTATGTGTATACATTTAACAATCATTCATCAATTTTCACTCTTAAATGTTAGGGATTTCAGTAGTTTTGATCATCTTCAAAATATACCAGTTTATTTGGCTATAAAATAGGTAAAAAATATTCTTCAGCTTTGAGAATTACCCTTCCCATAATAATAAAACACATGATCACTGTAGCTATGGAAGGAACCATTCTAGCATGAATTATACTATATATAAAATATAATCAGTAGTAACTAAATAAGCATTATAGAATTTCATGAACATCATAAAGAAAAATTTTTATCTAATATAGCAAAGATTGATTTTGTATAACTATAGGATCAAAATTTTGGATCTGAAATAAGTCTTTGAAAACTAGTACAGAGGTTACCAAATTTCAGGTCACACCTGCCTAGACAGGTAAGCAGGCATCAAAAAGGAGGATGGTGAATTCCTAAGTGCACAGGTGAATTGTATCAATTAAGTGCAAGTAAATGTACAATGACTGTTAAATAGAGCATCTCATTTCTATACTAACAAGAATAAATACAAACAAATCTACTCCAACTCCTTCCTTTAAATTTCTGCTAAGTAGAAGTTGAGAAAACCAAGGGATTTATTTCAGGTTACACAGTTAATGAGATGTCAGAATATGAAGCCATGGTTGTCCTGTGATGCCAAGGAGCTGGGTGGACCTAGAGAGATGGAGGCGGCATGATTATAAAGAGGAAGTTGGTGCAGGAGGTAACAACAAAGGCCATCTGTGGAGCTCTTTTAATAGTTACCTCGTTTATCCTTAAAACTACCCTTTAAGGTAGGTATTATTCTACTTATTTTAGGATAGAGGAGGGAAACCTCAGACAGCATAAATAATTTGCCTTAGGACATGTAGCTAGTAGACATTCAGGTTGAGACTCAAATTTTGGTCTTTGAATCCAAAGTTAATACTTTAAAAAAATTTTTGTTTTTTTAATAATTATGAGCACATCCCTATCCTATCTGAGGCTTGTGTTATAAAATAAGGTTTCCTAGAAATCAGAAATGGATTTCTATTGTTAGGAAGATAGACCTACAGAGGTAGAAGCCATATTTTTAAAAGAGTCTTTGATGCCCCCCAAATAGTGCATAGAATCAATTCTAGAACTTTCTTCCCACACCTATTTTATATTGGCATATAATATAATTTCAGAGCATACAATGTACCTAACTCCTCTCTGTGAACCTCTAACCTGCTCCTACATGATAAGCCAAGTCTTAGGGCAAATATAATCTGTACTCTAAAAATGGACCTCTCTGCTCTTTCATATATAGTTTGCTTTTCATGCAGCATGAGATTAAATCATTTTTCTCAGTGATAAAACCAGGATGACATGGATTTAGTTACCCTCCTGTAATAGGACACCTGCAGTTGAAAGTTGGGGCAGCTGTGAGTCCGAATGTATGTCCCTGCGGCCAGAACTGAGTAATCACTGAAGAACTAACCGGTCAGTCATGTGACTCTGGGTCCCTCAGTGTGTTATTTTTGTGGTAACGAATGTTTCCTTTTTAGACTGTTCCATTTTTCTTTTAGAACATACAATAACTGGAATTAAGTTGTAGAGACATGCTTAGCAGTGTTGTAAATGAACTTCTATGAATATGAAACATGTTGGATGACAAATTTCAGACACAAAAGTATCTTCACTAAAGGGAGCAATGGACAGGATCTCACAAGTCAAAATGTCACAAGAATGCGCACTGGCAGATTTAATCGCCATTATATTTTTACTGCTTATTGGTGATATAAGAGAAAGCTATTGACACTTTGATGATTTAATCTAATGCTAATATTTCTCTTAATTTTAATTTTTATAGTGAATTCTTTGGCATTTTCTCAATATACAACCATATAATCCCCAAATACTAATATTTTTATGTTCTTCCTTCATCTATTAGGCCTTCCTATATTTATGACTTTCATTTATGTTTTATGTCTGATTTTGCATTGTCTGGAAATTCCAGGTCAATGATAGATATTTAGGGATAATACAGTGAGAATCTTGCTTGTTTTCTAACAAGTAGATTTCTAAAAGAAGTTCTTATTTTAAGTCCTTAGTAAGTTGCCTGTCTTTGTAAGGGTCATGTATGGCATGAAAAGCAACAATAACATATATTTAGGAAACTAGTCCAGAGATGCATCAGTCAAAGTAAAAACTATAGAACCAATGATGGCCTGTGAACTTAACAACAGCTCTAATTGAAATAAAAGAGCAAGAGAATTTTAGATTAATGCTGTATGTTAACATTTTAGAAGTATACAAAATATGTCAGGCTCTTCTGAAACCTTCACATGCTCATGTTGAATTGCAGGTTATCACAATATAGCCAAAATAGACTTGAAAAATACTCAAAATGAATGAATTTGTATTATCTTAATAATTATAGATATTATTACCTTTTCTCAGTGTGACATGTTTTACTCCCTGTGTACAGCCTCGTTCTAGGTCCTCTGGTAACTGGATTTGCATTAAGTCTGAGTCTCTCTTTTCATATTTTTAAATATTTGGATAAAGCTTTATGAATGTTTCATAAACAATAAATATACCCAATCAAAAAATCTTTTTTGTTTTAAAATGCTGAGCCAGAAGTGAGTAACAATTGGTAGCGAATGGAAGAACCTGATACTAACCTTCGTTTTTACCAGCTTGCCTTTGTATTTATGGAAGTGGCCTCATCACTAAGGGGGACTGTGCTGGGAGTCCTCGAGACCGTCCCAATTCCATCTAATATTTTCAGATTCCTGTTGTGGGATTTCTTAATGACGCCTGATGGCTCTATGTTCTTTTGATTTGTGGTATTACCTTTATCCAGTGCCTCGAACAGTCTGACCTAGTAAAAAGTGTTTTTAACTTTGTTTAGTTCTAATGCCAAAGCAAGTATACTACATCAATTCTAGATGACTAACCTGTTATTTTTTATATTTTAAATTATTAAAAATTAAAAATTGTTCCATATTTTAAGACTATATATTTAAATTTTTAATTTATACATTTTATAGTGTTAATATTAAATTATACTTTTAAATATGAATTTAAGACTTAAAATCTAATTGCTTATTTTTATTTTAATGACAAAGAACTGCTTTAACTTATGTAACCTGTAGGATAGGCAGAAAGACAGCTGCATCAGATGTGTCCACTTGGGGATCTTTGAGTCTATTTCAAGACTTTATCTAATTCATACCTGGTTATTAAAGGATTAGATTATAATGCAAATATTTGAATCCTTTCTCTCTTTTACTAGAGGATTGTGAGATTCAGTTTTACCTTTTATGCATTTACCAGAAAGCAAAAGTAACATTATAAATATTCATCTTATGCATAGCAGTTGTTACTTAGAACCCAACGAAAGTTTCTGTGTGTGAGAGAGAAGGTCCCGGATGCAAGCTTGCTGAGTCACGCCTTTCTCAGGCACTCTGTCACTGCTGTCCGTTGCCTGGAAAGTGATATCTGGCATTCGGAGGAGCTCCAGGAAAGAGCATCCGTGTTTGAGGCTCTGCTAACATTAACATGAAGATACTGAGTGTGGCAGTATCGGTGATACCAACAAGTTTCTTCTGGCGGGTCAGACTGGACATTGTAATTCATTTCTCAACACACATTTCACTGTAGCAGGTAGATTGACATCAACCATGATAATTTCATCCTTTTTGCCATAGTTGGTTCAGAGGTTTGGGATATTATGGAAAGAAATGTCTTATTCTTGGGACCCATGGGAAGTTAGACATGTAACTAAGGAAAAATACAGATCAAATTGCCATTGGTGAGCAGCTTAGAAACAAAGATGATCAGCTTTGCCTTACTTTGTTTGGGCTACTGTAACAAAAAGCCTTAGACTGGGTGGCTTAAACAACAGAAACTTATTTCCTCACAGTTCTGGAGGCAGGAAGTCTGAGATCAAGGTGCCAGCATGGCTGGTTTTGGGTGAGAGCTCTCCTCCCCGCTTGTAGACCGCCCCCTTCTGTCTGTGTCCTTCCGTGGCTAAGAGAGCGGTGGAGCAAGCTCTGGTGTCTCTTCTTGTAAGGCCACTGATCTCATCATGAGAGATCTGTCCTCATAACCTTATCTAAACCTAATTACCTCCCAGAGGCCTCATTTCCAAAGACTATCACGCTGGGAGTTAGTTCTTTGGTAGAGGAATTTCGAGGGAACACAATTTGGACTGACAAGGCAAAAATTCTGAAGTGTCCTGAATTAAGTGACATAAGGTCCAATGAATGAGGGACAAAGACAAGGAAGGTCATGAGTCAATAGCTGTGGGCCGTAGCTGACCAGAAACTCTGCGTTCCTGGATGAAGCCATCTCAACAAGCATCTAGACACTCCCCAGGACCACCTCATGCCCCTTGTGCATGACCAGTGTCTGACCATCCTCGACAGCCAATCCACCAGCCTCCTGTACGGACCAACCACCTATCCCCGGACTTTACAAACGTCACAGTAGCCCACCTCCCTTATCTGTGGCCAGTGTGAATTTAATGAACTTTCTTTCTCTGAGACCCTTATAATTTTGCCCCATTTCTTGAATCTGGAGGACAAGTTGTTTCTGTTAACTGGCCTTGCTGCTGATGAAGCAAAAATTTCCTGTCCCAGGACTCAGTCCTTATCTGGCTAGCACCTGTGAAGCCTCAATTAACACTTTTATTTCAGACCCCTCTCAGTCTCTGTAGACTGTTTGTTGTGTCAGGTCCATGGCAAGCCTCCTATGGGGGATGTCAGCACGAAGGGTGGAGGAGACGCCTGCATCAATCAGTTCTGAACCCTGCCCTGGCATGATGTGAAATATCATACCTCTCTTTTATTTTGTGCCAATTTGATTGGTTTTCCTTTTTCTTTTTTCAATAAAGGGCTCCCTCCCTGATGAGCTCAGTATATAATCCCCACAGGACTGGAGAATGCCATTCATAATTGGCCCTGCCTACACCTCTTCGTTCGGTGGGAGCAATTCTCTTGGAATGGTGATAGGAGAGGGGATGCCCACCACTGGCTGGACTTCGGATGTCAGAGACATTCGGACTTAATTGCTTCCACTACATCTTTGTTCAGCATCTAAGGCAGATATAGGGAAACAATGAGATACCAGTTGGTATTCCATGTATCAACAAAACAATTAAAATATGGGGGAAAAAAACTACATAACTGTCCTTCGCATTTTTGACACGGTGTCCAATATTTTATTAGGTAGTATTAATCCACATTCAACTCCATTTTTGATAAATTCTTATACTTAACTTTCTATGAAAAGCCATTTTTAGTCTTAGCGAAAACATCTATGCCATTTCCTTATTGATTTTCCGGTCACCCCATACAGTTCTGAATAGCCCATGCTTGTTTCTATAGCTGAAGACCCCTAAACCTGCCTTGAGTCTGTTGCTTGGTTGGTTGGCAAGCTTCCATTCATCCCTCAAAACCCTGCTCAACTGTTACCTCTTCCGTCACCTTCTTTCAAGTAGACTTGACCCCACACATTTCCAGAGGTAATCATATTTGATTTTCAGTGTTTTTTAAGTCATTTGTGAGTGCCTGTAAAAACATCTTACTGTATCTGTATTATTAGTTTATCTGTCTCCCTGAAATAGCGAGTGATATTCTGAGTATCCTGATGGTAGAGATCACATCATTTTTATATTTATAGGCCCAGCACCTGGCACAGTGGTTGATAGATTTTACGCTCAGTATCAATATATCTTTTTTGATCAGATGGAAAATGGTTAATGATTTGATGGATGAATAACATTAATGGCTTGGATTTTATTTTTCTCTTTCTATAGCACAGATTTTAATTTGGACAATGTTAAACAAATGATCTTAGTTTTGGCAAAATGAATATTCTTCTAATTTATTATATAGTTTTCCAAATATCCCAAAATGATTGGCATTAAATATCCTCCAATAAAATAATTTGAGCAGCTTTTAACTATATTCAGGAACAAATCTGTAGTAATAGTCTTTGAGTTACTGCATTAGCCAAGAAACTACTAATATTCCTAAGCGAGCCTGTAACCATATGTTGCTCTGCCGAAGTATTTCAGAATGTTTCTGCTCTACAGTTCCAGGGACTGATCTGGAGTTTTCAAAACTCTCTTTTCATTTCTTTTCTCACCCCCAATATCATAGACACTAATGCCTAAATATGTTGTTTATTATACCACTTTGCATTTTATTTCTAATTAAAACAGTATTGCACCAAAGCAGAATTCAGATATCTTGTTTATGATGACATAATCATTTCCACAGATACCAATTAAGATGTAAACAGGACTGAGATTTTAGGTAGGAGAATGAATGGCTGGGAATGTTGAATTCTAACCAAGATTTTTGTTTGCATATTATTAAATTTAGAAACCAGGATATGACTAGGAAAAACAATCAGAAGATGTGTTGAGTAAAATGACTTACATTTATTTTTAGAAAATAGTTTTAATAATTATTCTAATATAGTTTTGTAAAATTTAGATTTATGGCTTAGATAGTTTTGATGACAAACAGCATTGGAAAATAGAAATAGTGGGGGCCTAAGACCTTTAGTAATATTTTAGAAGCACACTTTGAAGACCAATTGTGTTGTTCAAGCCATTCATTTTGCAAATGAAGAAATGAAACCTTGGAGGGTATGACATGCTATATTCTAGACAAATAGTTACTTGCAGAGCCAGAATAAGAACTAAACATTTAGGGCATTTTTTTTTCCTATCAGTTTTCTCAGTTTAAAATATGGCAGTATGCATTTGCGTATTTTTTTCCATATCCAGACCACTTAATGATAAAAACCTGAAAGTTCCTAGTCAGTATAAAGGTGGAAAATATAAATCTAAAATTAAAGCACAACTGAAACTTTTAGGTTTGTTCATACAACATGTCAATGCATATTTCCTTAACCCTGGACCTGGAGACTTTGGAATATCCTGAAATTAGCAAACTAGAACATATTCCTTATAGAAATTGAGAAAATATTAGGCTAGTCTTTTGCATTGTGGTTGCCTAACTCTAGGTGAAATTCACTTATTTTCACTCTTTCAGGATAAAATAATTTAATGAGTTGTTATTTATGTAGTCAAATCAACAAAATTATGCAATACTTAAGTGTGTGTATATATATATGTGTGTGTGGGTGTGGGTGTATGTGTATAATATAGACATTTGTATACTATATATTTCATCCTTTTTCAGATGTGTGTGTGTATACACACAAAATAAAAGTACACATGCGAATTTGTTCAAGCATAATTTTGGCTATTTGCAACTTTTGTCCTAGGCACTGCTTTCAGAAACATTTATCAATAAGGTTATATAACTCTGCTCTACCGATGGACTTCTAAATTTTGGGGGATTCTAAAAAAAGGAATATAATGTTTTTTTATCTTTGATGTGTACCAATATATCATCCCTGGAAAAGATGATGCCCCTTCATCAGCTAGGTGATATATCTTATGTTACTTAATGCTTTCTATATGATACTTACTTTACTCCCTTGATAATTAAAATATGTTAAACCCTATCCAGTATGCCCTCTGGTATTGGAACACTTAATTATTTGATATTGGCATGTACACACAAAAACCAAAAAATGTAGGTAGTTTATTTTTCCAGTTTAAACCATGCTTAGATTGTTTATCAGCATTCTTTAATACTTCTTTCTGGGGAACCAGAAACTGGAATTTACATGTAGAGTCACATTTACAAATATCAAACTATATCATGCAAATTTTTGTATTATTGGGTTTGAGTTGACCTTAAGAAGTCAGTGCATGTCTATCTAGAAGATGATTACTATGATCTTTGTGTTTGTTTCTGGCTTTGGGTTCAAGAACTTTTCATCTTTTTCTTCTAATCTTCTCCCTACTTAACAGATATACCTTGTCTGATTTTCACATATGTGTGTAATAATGGACAACAGGTACCTGTCTGGGAACTCTGCACACGATACTCCCTTGGAAGCAAAGGCCTTTGACTTCCTTAGGGAATATAAATCAGTACATCCACTCTTTTGCAATCCAAGATGGAAAAAATGCATTCATTAGCCTAGAATGGACTTGAGCAGGTAGGTTCAGTCATCAGTTTCCTAGACATGCTCAACTGAATAATCAAATTCCAGCTGCCTTTGGATACTTGTATTATGATGCAACTGGGTTTTAGTAGGGTTTGATTAAGTCCGTGCTTTTAAGATATTGTTTTTAAGTTAATCAAGAGATATTGATTTTATTGCACACTTTACTGAATACTTTAACATTAGTGAATTATCTCTGATCAAGTTTTATCTGAAGATGTTACATACATTTTTAGCAAAATACAGTGTTTTAGGCTCTTCTAGACAGTATCGTTCCTCAGACCTCACAAAAGTCTTTATTTCTGCTGTTAGCATTGCTTTATTTTTAGTAAAGGAGGATTAAAAAGTAGGTATTTAAATCTTGAACCTCTTGGTCTCTGTTCATAGGAGAATATGTCAGTTATTGAATTGAAATCCTCAAGTTCAAATATTTTCCTGCACCCTAGCCAGTCCCTTACAATATACGGGAATATTTAAAATATCAGGACAACTAGAGTTGCTTGGTATGTCTTGACTTTTTCAATTGGTATGAAAGCAATCAGGTGGTTAATAATTATCTCAAAAATGGAATCCATTGGAAACAAGGTTGATGTGGAGAGTTCCAGCCTTTTACTGTCTCATTTCCGTTGGCCGGCTCAACATCATTTGACTTCCAATGATGTATTTCAGGTGTTTAAAAAGTAAAGAACTGATTTTTCTGCGTGGGTGTGAGTAATATTTTGCAGTTTTCTGAAAGAGGGGGCATCTGGCACACACCCTTCGGCAGAATCTCTCTCATTACAACTTTGTGTTTCTCCTCCGCCTTCAAAAGTAGCTGCAGCTCGTAAGAACTATATTCACAGTAATTGGTGAGATCTTTTTGGAATCCTTCAGGCTGTATAAATGTCAGATGTTGCTGTTATCACCATTATTAATGGGGTTCCGGTAGAGAGAGAGGAGGAGGGAATAGCTGGACTGTATTAACATGCACTGACTGCATATTGACTGCAAAGAATTGTATCTGCAGGAAGAAAGTTCAATTTCCATGATTTAGTAAGCAATTGAGAGACAGCAATCTGGCTAAATAGAAAGGAATGATTTGCTTTTTAACACACAGTTAGTTCTACTTGGGAGGGAAAATAACTGTCTCTCTCTCATTTATAAATCTGCTTCTGGTTTTGTGTCTTGTGGACTACATAGGGGTGTGCCACAGAGAAGTAAATCTTCCCAAACACAGCAATTTTCTTATTTTAGCCTCTTGTACCCATTGGATAGGTATGAGGTCCAAACAATATGAAGGAGATACAGGAAGTAAAAGAAGAAAAGTTGTTTATTTATTTATTTATTTTTTCAAAAAATGGGAAAACAAAATAGTTGGCTTCTTTTATTCCAGGAATCTTTTAACCTTTCCTGGCTCTGTAGCATCCATTCAGCATGTGTCAGTGCTAAGTGGACTCTGTCAAACTCTTTAATGGGGACATGACGTGTGTTTGTTAGGAGAGGACAAGAAACACTCCCCTGTATTACTCTACTATTCTCTGAAGGAAATGACGGTGGAAAAATGAAGTCCAGGTCGAAGCCATCTATGTGTTGTGACATAACACTTCAGCTGTTGTGCACTTTCGGGTGAGTATACATTATACTGAATAGCACTTAATTACAGTGACTTTTACCTTATTGTTATATCCAGTATATGACTGAATCCTTGCTGTGAATGCCAAGTCCTTCTGTTTCAGAGAGGAAGGAGTGAGTTTAGATGTCAACTTGAGATGACAGAACGTAATTTGACAGGGAAAAGGGAACTAGGCATGTAGTAATTATCTCTATCTTGGTGTTTTAGCATAGTGATGGCCATTCTTTTTTTTTTGATGAATGGTATTTCATTTTATTTTTCTCCAGATTGGTCAACCACAGTCTCAGTGGGTCAATCTATGGAAACTGAGTCTAGGAGCTCTACTTTAGAGATAAGGTGATGGAATATTCTCGTTTGAACATAATTAATCATCCATATCTTGGTGGCTTGGCTTAGTGAAAGCCATTGTTTTTATAAACTGAGGTTTCAATATGAGCACTCCCACAAACTATTAGGCGAAGCTGAATAATTTAGTTCATCTCTCTAAGTCTCATTTTCTTTATATATAAAAGGAAGTTTTAACGTACAGCTCAGAGTTGTTATTAAGATTAAGTGAGCTAATGTATGTGGAAACCCCTACATAATGTCTAGTCCTTAGGAGGTACCGGATAAATATTAGTCCCCCTCTCTTTCAGTCTGAAATGCCATTATCATCTCTATAATAACCACTTAAAAGCAAGGACCAACTCACCATAAAAGAGCAGTGACCTGACAAGCTCTGACGTGGCAAGAGCGATGGTGGCATTTTGTATTAATACATCTGTTGGGAAGGGCGTACTTCACTAGTTCTCTCTGAGTGGCCCAGTGTGTGATGCTGTGATGGGTTCGGTAGACAACACTAACATGAAATAGGGAACACGATTCAAGTTCTGACTGGTGGCAGTTTGCTCTGGGTCTCCACACATGGAGACATGGTAACATTCCTGTTCCTGACCTGCAGGAGAGACAACGTAGGAACCCGAAGAGAGGGGGAGGAGAATAGGGACACAAGACGCGAGGAATGGAGACAAGACAGTTCCCTGATCAAGTCTCGTTTATTTGCGGAAACACACAGCTTATATAGCATAGCTCAAGTGGGAAGGAGTCATGGCTAATCCTGATTGGCAGTTTAGCATGCAAATGAAGCCTTATACCAAAGTCCTATGCAAGAGCAGTTTATGAGCATGCGCTCAAAGAGCAGTCCAGGCAGCAGGCAACAAGATGGTGTCCAAGCACAAAATGGAGTCCATGTGGGTGCATGCGCACTTGAGCATGAAGAACGGGAAGTGAGGCAGCAGTAAATCAACAACAAAATGGAGTCCTTGTGAAAGTTCTGTGATGGCGGCGACAGCTGCTGCTGCTCAGCCTGATTGTCTGGCTCCCGACACATTCCTAATATGAGAGCACTTTGACATGCAGGCCTAGTTAGAAATGTGTACTGGATGCTTCGATTAAGAAAACTATTAGCACAATGAACAATGTCTCCAGCACTCGTGAATTTAGAGAAGCACCAATAAAATGGTTAGAAAAACACAGCCAGGTCGGAGCAAATATGTAAACCTGGAGATGTTTAGTACTGGAAAATGAATCCAGAGATTTGGGATGATGGATTTTTGTCAGCTGTCTTATCTTGCTACCTGTTTTATATAAGAAGCAAGCTCTATTTAGGAAATAATCAAAGGGACTGTCTCCTTCCTTTTGAGTTTTAATTTTAATTTTTGGTTTTTCAAAATTTTAATCTCTTTTATTTCTAGTAAAAAATTTCATACCACACTACACATTTCAACAGCTTTAGTTGAGTGTAATGGCATAAAATTCACAAATTGGAAATATATAATTCTATGATTTTAAATAAATTTATGGAATTGTATAACTATTGTTGCAATCCAGTTTTAAAGGATTGCAATCACCCTCAAAATTTCCTTCATGCCTTTTACAGTTATTCCTACTTCCAGCCTCAGCCCTGGGCAAATATCGATCTGTTCTGTGTCTATAAACTTGTCTTACACACTTCATGTAAATGGAATCAAACCACATTAATATTTTGCATTTGGCTACTTCCACTTAGTATATTTTGAAGGCCATCCCTGCTCTAACCTGCAGTAGACCGTTCCTTTTTATTGCTGGATGATATTTCATTTTATGGTTATACCACTTTTATCAATTATTCAGGTGATGGGGTTCAGATGTTCTAGTTTGGGCTATTTTGAATATTGCTGCTATGAATATTGGGTACATATGTTTACATGAACACATACTTTCACTTCTTTTGGGTAGATTCTTAAGAGTGGAGTTGTTACTGGAGATGGCTTAGTCATGTTGCAAGAAAGAACTCAAGTAGGGACTCAGAAAAGCCTTTGAGCATTAAGAGCTTATTTGAAGATTTAGAGTTTAAAGAAAGATGAAAGGCCATTCCTGAAAGTTGGGACATGGATAGACCCAGATGGGGCTGTGCCAAGGGACCCATAGGGAGCCTCTGCTATATAAGATGAACATTCACTAAGTGAGATAAGGTTTCAAAAGCGATGGATGGAGTCTTCCTGGAATTCGGCTTTGCTTCACCCTCGCATTAGGCAGTGGAGTTTTTTTTTACTTTATTTGGTTCTCCTGGGAAATATCATGGCCTGGGGAGGAATGATTTTTACTATGTTAGTGAGAAATGTATTTGGAAGTTAAGTCAGTGTCAATTTCTCCTCTATGTTGGAACTAGCTGGTTTTGGCCAGTCTGTTATCTATGTCCTCACTCCCCATCTTGCAAGAACAGCTTGTACAGAATGTGTAGCGTATAAGCAAGCGTCAGACTGAATGCTGCCTCCTTCTCCCTGCTTGTGTCTAGTTAGGTATCTAACAGAGTTGCTAGGTCACGGGGTAAATTTATATTTAAACCTCTAACTGCCTAACAGTTTTCTAAAGTAGTTGTACCATTTACATTCTTTCCAACAATGTATGAGAATTCCAGTTTCCTTATCAACTTCTCATTAGATATCTTTTTGGTAACTCTACTGTGACATTTCTTTGTGATTTTAATTCCTTTTTCTCTAGTGACAAAAGGTGTTGACAATCTTTTTGTAATGTGCCTACTAGCTATTTATATATCTTTTCTAGGTGAATGTTATAGCTCCAGGCCAGAGGGAGTTCCCACCTCTGGGCAAGTTCACTCTGGATTTGATGAGACTGAATAACAATGGAACATTGTGGGGTAAAAGGGTTTATACCAAGCTTTATTCTGAGATGGCAGGTCCAGTGCTATAGCAACACAGGCGATACTGCCTTATTGCCAAGGGGTGTTGAAGCATTAAGCTAGCAATCGGCCAGTTACATCATTAAGTAGATTGGGGTCAAGTCAGGAACCCGGCCACAGGCACTTTCATTTTCCCTGCAAATGTCTACTCAACTCCTTTGCTAATTTTTAAGTTGTTTGTTAATTTCCTTATTATTGAGTTATAACTGTTATTTATTCAAATTCTTTATCAGATACATGATTATGAAAATATATTCTACTATCTCACTTGCCTTTTGTTTTCTGATTGGTAGCTTTTTAAGCACAAAGCTTTTAAATTTAAAGAAACCATTTATCTTTTTCTTTTCTTTTTGATTGGGCTTTTGGTACTGTATCTAAGAATATTTGATCAACCAAAGGCAATCAAGATTTTCTCTTCTTCTAGAACTTTCAAAAATTTTAGTTCTTGTAATTAAGTTTGTGATTAATTTTGTGTTAATTTCTGTATGTAGTGAAATACATGTCTAAGTTTATGTTTGTCTTGTGTATATATAAGTATCCCAAAACTATCTGTTAAAAAGACTAGGGCTTTTTCATTCAGTGGTCATGGCACCTTTGTCAAAAATTAATTGGCCATAAATATAAGGGTTTATTTTTGAACTGTCCGTTCTGTAATAATTGATTTTTACGCCTATTCTCACAATCCCCTTTCTTGATTATTGTGGATTTATTTAAGTTTTGAAATCTGATATTGTAAGACCTCAAACTGTCTTCTTTCTCAACATTGCTCAGGTAGTCTAAGTCCTTTTCATTTCCATATGAATCTGGGAGCAGTTTCCCAATTTCTCAAAAAAAAAAAACTTAATGGTATTTTTATAGGGAATGTATTCAATTATAGATCAATTTTGGAGGAATCACCATTTTTAAAATTATTGAGTTTTGCAATTCATCAACACAGAATATTTCTCCATTTATTTGAGATCTTATCTAATTCCTCTCAGCAATGTTTGTATTTTTCATTTCACAACTCTTGTGCCTGTTTTGTTAGATTTCTTCAGAAGTATTTTGTTCTTTTTAAGTATATTGGGAGTGATATTGTTTTCTTAATTTCACTTTATGATTGTCTTGTTGCTAGTGTGTGGAAATACAATTGATTTTTGTATATTGATCTTGTATTTTGCAAAAGTGCTTTACTTTTTTGTTAGTTCTAATGGATTATTTTGTGTTTGGATTCCTGGAGATTGTCAACATAAGAGATCATTTTGTCTGCATACAAAGGCAGTTGTACTTTTTTTTTCTTATCTGAATGTCTTTTATTTATTTATTTGGTGTGATTACACTGGATCGTTGGGCATCTCCTTCACGTCAGAATCTCTTTGAAAGTTTCATGGAAAGAGAATCATCAGTCTCCTAAAACTGAATATTTCCATGTGTTGATTCAGGATATGTTCCCTATGTACTATATGTACCTGTTTCATTTTGTGTTTTTTCCCAGTAATAATAAAAGGGGGATGGTTCTCCCTGTAGAGCAAGACTTCAAGGAGCTAACAGGCCACTGAAATGGGTGAAGTTGATTTTTTTTAGTTAACTAGGGATTGATCAAGGAATGACAACTACAACTCTTAAAGATTATGAATCAGCTTTCATAAACTACTGTGTAACCCACTAATTCAGATCTATCTTTGGTAACTGATAACTGCTATAGATTTTAAAGTCATCATTCCAAACATGAAATCTCAATATAAAATAATGAAATAAAAAAGGAATGGATAGAGAATATTGGTCTTAAAAAAAGTTAATTTTTAAAAAAAGTCCTTGCACTTGCTTTTTAGAAAGTAAATACTTTCTGTTCTTTTTTCCCCTTTTTTAGAGCTTGAATGAGAGTAGAAGAAAGGAGTTCAACTAATTCTTTTTAATAATGGTGATAATAATGATAACACTGCCTAATACTATAAGCACCTGACAGGTAAAAAAAAAGAAAAAGCAGAACGTTTATATACCTGAACTTATTTGATATAATCAATAACTTAGTGTAGAAATACATTATCAAGTAAGATTTACTGAGCACCTACTCGCACATTGAGCCAAACATTGTGTATATAAAGGTGGAAGGAAAAGCCCTTAGCATCCAGGAATGTATAATCCTTGAGGTGAACAGAACACTAATTACAGCTCAGTGAGCTGAGTGCCATGACACCGTTGTTTATACATGTCATAGATACAGCTAAAGTGGATCATCTTAACCTTGGCTTTCTAAGTAAGGGGGTGCTATGATAACCCACACAGGTAAAATGGGTAGAAAAGGTGAAATAATGAGAAAAGAAACATCTGTTTTGTCCTTTCAATAAGTTACGCATTGACCAAGGCACTTTACGTAGATATTTTCATGGTCTAAAGGAAAAACAAATAAAACCAAATCCTAAGGCCTATGTGGCATAATTTGATTGGCTGAGTTCCTCATGTGATCACACGTGTGTGGACAACAATGTACAGGATGAAGACAGATGGGCGTAGCTGTAGAGACCAGAGCCAATTATAAGGATATTATGAATATTGTTATAATTAAGGTAAAGAAAGTTGAAGGCCTAACCTAAGACACTGGCCGTGGGTATAGAGAGAAAGAGGAGCAGGTTCCTAACATTTTAGAGGTAGCACTGGAAAAGTTAGAGAGTTAAACTGAATTTGCAATATACAGTACAGATGAGTCAAAAAATGACTCCCAGGGATTAAAGATGGTGGTGTGAGATGTGAGACACAGGCTTCCCCCTAAAACCACATATAACATGAAAATATAATTAATACAGCTAATCCTGAAAGAGCAACAGGAAAGAGGACTGTGCCAGACAGCATAGACGTGGAGGAAAGAGCAGACCTCACCCAACAGGGTAATATACCAAAGCTGTGGTCCAGCAGGACCCAAGCCCTTCCCCCATCCCAGCTCACTGGCAGGAGGAAGAGAAACTGAGCAGGGAGGGAGTGGAGGCGTGGGACTGCTGAATACCTAACTCTGGAGATCTGCTCTGGGTGCACAAACCTACATTTCATGGTGCTTGCATGATACTCTCATGATTATGGGGTTGGGAAGATAAGACAGGAAGAATTCCTGGAGAGACTGAGATTCCAGATGCTTGAGGAAAGCAAGGATCCATATCAGGCTGCTCTGGGACAAAAGAAAGGCGGGAAGTCTGAGAGACTTCCTAACAAGGAAGCCCTTAGCAAGAGGGCTGCTAAAGGGGCAAGGATTGCACAGAGCTTACTGCTCAGGAGAAAGGACAGGTAGACAAAATTCTCTAGCAGAGAATTTTGCCCAACCTGCCCAGCAGGTTGGGAGCTTTGCCTTATAAACTCTCATATTTAAGGAGGAAAAAGAAATCTTCCTCCTCAGACTATCTTCAGGTGCTCCAGCTCCCTGGCTGGCTACACAGCTCTAAGGACCCCTGTGTGATACGCAGCCTACTGCGCCTTTCTCCCGGCCAGCCCCACCTGGCTGGCAAACCTGGAAACCCTACCCTGGCATTAGGCCAGCCAGAGGGAAGATTTGTCTGCAGCAACTACAAATGTGGAGCACAGAGGCTTATACCTGTGTGCTCGACCCACTGGATCAGGCAGTGGAGACAGGCATAGCAGCCGGGAAGCAAGAAACAGCTCTTTCCTCCCCCCAGGCACCAATACCATTCCCCTGCAATCTCCAACATTGCTTCAGGGGCTGAGCAGCTCCAGGGAATAGAGCATCTGGGCACTAGAGGGCGCCATATACAAATATGAAATTCCAAAGGAACCTGGTTCAGAGTAAAATTATTAATACCACTTCTGAGAAAGATTTAAATGACATTATCATGACTCTTCCTGAAAGGGAGTTAAAAAAAAATCATTAACATGCTCATGGAGGTATGGAAAGATATTCAAGAACTCAGGAATGAATTCCGGTTGGAGATCCAATCGTTGAAGAGCACAATGGAGGGTATTAAAGGCAGACTGGATACAGCAGAGGAGACGATAAATGAAATGGAAACTAGAGAAAAGGAATACAAAGAAGCTGAGGCACAGAGGGAAAAAAGGATCTCTAAGAATGAAAGAATATTGAGAGAACTGTGTGACCAATCCAAACGGAACAATATTCGCCTTATAGGGGTTACAGAAAAAGAAGAGAGAGAAAAAGGGATAGAAAGTGTCATTGAGAAGGCAATTTCTGAAAAACTCCCCAATCTGGGGAAGGAGATACTCTCTCAGGTCATGGAGGTGCACAGATCTCCCAACACAAGGGACCCTAGGAAGACAACATCAAGACATATAGTAATTAAAATGGCAAAGATCCAGGATAAGGACAGAGTATTAAAAGCAGCCAGAGAGAGGAATAAAATCACATACAAAGGAAAACCCATCAGGCTATCATCAGACTTCTCAACAAAAACCTTACAGGCCAGAAGAGAGTGGCATGATGTATTTAATGCAATGAAGAAGAAGGGCCTTGAACCAGGAATACTTTATCTGGCAAGATTATCATTTACATTTCAAGGAAGGATTAAACAATTTCCAGATAAGCAAACGCTGAGAGAATTTACCTCCCACAAACCATCTCTACAGTGTATTTTGAGGGACTGCTATAGATGGAAGTATTCCTATGGTTCAATAGTTGTCACCAGAGGTAATAAAACCACAGTAAAGAAAGTAGAACAGCTAATTACTAAGCAAATGAAAAATTAAATTAACTGTCTTCAAAGTCAGTCAAGGGATAGACAAAGAGTACAGAATATGACACCTAATATATAAAGAATGGAGGAGGAAGAAAAAGGAGGAAGAAAAAAATAACCTTTAGATTGTGTTTGTAATAGCATATTAAATAAGTTAAGTTAGACTATTATATAGGAAGGAACTTAACCTTGAATCTTTGGTAACCACGAATCTAAAGCCTGCAATGGCAATAAGTACATACCTATTGATAATCACCTTAAATGTAAATGGACTGAATGTACCAATCAAAAGACATAGAGTCACTGAATGGATAAAAAAACAAGACCCATCTACATGCTGCCTACAAGAGACTCACTTTAAACCAGAAGACATACACAGACTAAAAGTGAAGGGATAGAAAAAGATATTTCATGCAATAATAGGGAGAAAAAAGCAGGAGTTGCAGTATCTGTATCAGACAAAATAGACTTCAAAACAAAGAAAGTCACAAGAGACAAAGAAGGACATTACATAATGATAAAGGGGGTCAATCCAACAAGAAGATATAACCATTATAAATATCTATGCACCCAAAACAGGAGCGCCTATATACGTGAAACAAATACTAACAGAATTAAAAGGAGAAATGGAATGCAATGCATTCATTCTAGGAGACTTCAACACTCCACTCACTCTGAAGGACAGATCAACCAGACAGAAAATAAGTAAGGAGACAGAGGCACTGAACAACACAGAACAGATGGACCTAACAGACATCTATAGAACTCTACACACAAAAGCAGCAGAATAGATTCTTCTCAAGTGCACATGGAACATTTTCAAGAATAGACAATATACTAGGCCACAAAAAGAGCCTTGACATATTCAAAAAGATTGAAATTGTACCAACCAGTTTCTCACACAACAAAGGTATGAAACTAGAAATAAATTACACAAAGAAAATGAAAAATCCCATAAACACATGCAGGCTTCACAACATAGTCCTAAGTAACCAATAGATCAATGACCAAATAAAAACAGACATCAAGCAATATATGGAAACAAATGACAACAATAATTCAACAACACAAAATCTGTGAGATGGAGCAAAGCTCATGCTAAAAGGAAAGTATACTGCAATACACGCCTACCTAACGAAAGAAGAACAATCCCATATGAGCAGTCTAAACTCACACTTAACGACACTAGAAAAAGAAGAACAAATGAGGCCCAAAGTCAGTAGAATGTGGGACATAATAAAGATTAGAGCAGAAATAAGAAAAATCGAGAAGAATAAAACAATAGAAAGAATCAATGAAAGCAAGAGTTGGTTCTTTGATAAATAAACAAAATAGATAAACTCCTAGCCAGACTTATCAAGAAATAAAGAGCATCTACTCACATAAACAGAATCACAAATGAGAAAGGAAAAATCACTATGGATACCACAGAAATACGAAGAATAATCAGAGAATACTATGAAAAATTATATGCTAACAAACTGGATAACCTAGAAGAAATGGACAACTTTCTAGAAAAATACAACCTTCCAAGGCTGACCCAGAAAGAAACAGAAAATCTGAACAGACCAATTACAAGAAACAAAACTGAACTGGTAATTAAAACCTACATAAGAACAAAATACTGGACCAGATGGCTTCACCACTGAATTTCATCAAACATTTAGTGAAGACCTAATACCCATCCTCCTTAAAGATTTCCAAAGAGTAGAAGATGAGGAAATACTTCCAAACTCATTCTATGAGGCTAGCTTCACTCTAATACCAGAACCAGGCAAAGACAACAAAAACAAAGAAAATTACAGACCAATATCCCTGCTGAAGATAGATGAAAAATTACTCAACAAAATATTAACAAACTGAATTCAAAATACATCAAAAAGATCATCCATCATGATCAAGTAGGATTTATTCCAGGGATACAAGGATGGTTCAACATTCGAAAATCCATCAATATCATCCACCACATCAACAAAAAGAAGAACAAAAACCACATGATCATCTCCATAGATGCTGAAAAAGCATTTGACAAAATTCAACATCCATTCATGGTAAAAACTCTCAACAAAATGGGTATAGAGGGCAAGTACCTCAACATAATAAAGGCCATATATGACAAACCCACAGCCAACATTATACTAAACAGTGAGAAACTGAAAGCTTTTCCCTTAAGATTGGGAACAAGAAGACAAGGATGCCCACTCTTTCCACTTCTATTCAACATAGTACTGGAGGTCCTAGCCACGGCAATCAGACAGCACAAAGAGATAAAAGGCATCCAGATTGGCAAGGAATAAGTTAAACTGTCCCCGTTTGCAGATGACATGATATTGTACATAAAAAATTCTAAAGAATCCACTCCAAAACTACTAGATCTAATATCTGAATTCAGCAAAGTTGCGGGATACAACATTAATATGCAGAAATCTGTGGCATTCTTATACACTAACAATTAACTAGCAGAGAGAGAAATCAGGAAAGCAATTCCATTCACAACTGCACCAAAAAGAATAAAATACATAGGAATAAACCTAACCAAGGAAGTGAAAGACCTATATCCTGAAAACTACAAGACAGTCATCAGAGAAATTAAAGAACATACCAATAAATGGAAACACATCCCATGCTCATGGATAGGAAGAATTAATATTGTCAAAATGGCCATCCTGCCTAAAGCAATCTACAGATTCAATGCAATTCCTATCAAAATACCAACAGCATTCTTCAATGAACTAGAGAAACTCATTCTAAAATTCATATGGAACCACAAAGACCCGAATAGCTAAAGCAATCCTGAGAAGGAAGAATAAAGCAGGGGGGATTATGCTTCCCAACTTCAAGCTCTACTACAAAGCCACAGTAATCAAGACAATTTGGTACTGGCACAAGAACAGACCAATAGATCAATGGAACAGACTAGAGAACCCTGATATAAACTCAACCATATATGGGCAATGAATTTATGATAAAGGAGCCATAGACATACAATGGGGAAATGACAGCCTCTTCAACAGCTGGTGTTGGCAAAAGAGGCCAGCTAAATGCAAGAGAATGAAGCAGGATTACTGTTTAACCTCATACACAAAAGTAAACTCGAAATGGATCAAGGACCTGAACGTAAGTCATGAAGCCATAAAACTCTTAGAAGACAACATAGGCAAAAATCTCCTGAATATAAGCATGAGCAACTTTTCCTGAACACATTTCCTCGAGCAAGGAACAAAAGCAAAAATGAACTAATGGGACTACATCAAACTAAAACGTTTCTGTACAGCAAAGGACACCATCAACAGAACAAAAAGGCATCCTACAGTATGGGAGAATATATTTGTAAATGACATATCTGACAAGAGGCTAACATCCAAAATATATAAAGAACTTACACGCCTCAACACCCAAAAAGCAAATAACCCGATTAAAAATGGGCAGAGGATATGAAGAGACAGTTCTCCAAAGAAGAAATTCAGATGGCCAACAGACACATGAAAAGATGCTCCACATCATTAATCATCAGGGAAATGCAAATTAAAACCACAATGAGATATCACCTCACACCACTAGGGATGGCCAGAATCAAAGAGACTAAGAACAACAAATGCAGGTGAGGATGTGGAGAAAGGGGAACCCTCCTACACTGCTGGTGGGAATGTAAGCTAGTTCAACCATGGTGGAAAGCAATATGGAGGTTCCTCAAAAACTCAAAATAGAAATACCATTTGACCCAGGAATCCCACTCCTTGGAGTTTACCCAAAGAATACAACTTCTCATATTCAAAAAGACATATGCACCCATATGTTTATTGCAGCACTATTTACAATAGCCAAGATATGGAAGCAACCTAAGTGTCCATCAGTAGATGAATGGATAAAGAAGAGGTGGTACATATACACAATGGAATACTATTCAGCCATAAGAAAGAAACAAATCCTACCATTTGCAACAACATGGATGGAGCTGGAGGATATTATTCTCAGTGAAATAAGCCAGGCAGAGAAAGACAAGTGCAAAATCATTTCCCTCATTTGTGGAGTATAACAACGAAGTAAAACTGAAGGAACAAAATAGCAGCAGACTCACAGACTCTGAGAAGGGACTAGTGGTTACCAAAGAGGAGGGGTGAGGGAGGGCCGATGGGGAGGGAGGGAGAAGGGGATTGAGGGGTATCATGACTGGTGCACATGGTGTGTGTGGGGTCACAGGGAAGACAGTGTAGCACAGAGAAGGCAAATAGTGAATCTGTACTACACTGATGGACAGTGACTGCATTGGGGTGTGGGTGTGAACTTGATAATATGGGTAAATGTAGTGACCACATTGTTTGTTCATGTAAAACCTTTATAAGAGTGTATATCAATAATTCCTTAATAATAATTAAAATAAAAAATAAGGGATTCCCAGGTTTCTTTCTTGAGGAAATTAGTGGATGATGCTTGTCATTTACAGAGTAAGAGTGTGGAAGAAGGAGCAGAATTTGTTTGGAGTTGGATGATATTAGAGACCAGAAACCAAATCTCCTCAATAAATTGCTAAATGTCTTACTAAAGCATGCAGTCCTTGCATTAAAAAGCAGTTCTGTTAAGACCAGTAAATTGAGTCCTGCCAAATAACCCTTAAAAAGCAGCGCATTCTCTATCACCTTCAGGGAGATCCAGGCATACTCATTGGTTGGAAGGATTTGAAAAATTACTTTCAGCTTTCCTTATATAAAGAGCCAGTCCTTGGAGAATCATAGTCTCAGAAAGTTACTTTTTTGTTTTTTCTCATTTCATTACTGTGAAAAAGAGTAATTGAGGAGAGGGACATTTCAGACAGCTGCCACCTAGATTTACCTTCAGTTAGATAAATACTGTGTCAGTTTTCTGCCTCATAAAGACACACCAGCAGGCAAGTTTCCTGAGCATGACCAAGGCCTGATCAAGTTGGCTATTCTAGCTCTCCAGTGTTGCTTATTATTCCACTACAGTTTATCTTAAGGGCAAAGACAGCTGCCTTTATGCTAGTGTTGGATGAAGCTGTTGTAGATAAGGCTCAGAGGGAAAAAGAAACAGTCCGTCAGCTTCCGCATTGTGCTCCGTCCCATAGCACCTGCTTTTTCCTTATAGATGTTATCATGAAGGAAACACAAGTATTCCACCTACATGTGGGGAGCGATTTAAAGATCTTTACATTCAAATTTGGACAACATATTTTGCAAGAAGTCGGATAATGAAAAAAAATGTCAAATTTCCCTATGGAAACTAGTTCTGAAATGCTTCTCAATGTTAAAGTCAATGCAAAGTTGTTTTTAAGCTTGGAAATCTCCCAGGTATTTGCAATTAAGTGGTCTTCTGAAACTTACCGTAACAATAAAATGTTCTGTCAATGGCTATTGTCCATATAGCCCTTTTCTGTCCGTCACTGTGATGCTACCAATGGTGATCCTATCCATGAATGCAGCTGAGAAGCATAGTAGCAATTTCATTGACGTGCGTTATAAATTAATCACATGCAGGTTCAATGGCTGCCATTCTGGAGTCTTGCCCTGTGCGACATAGTACCCACCGTCAAATAAAAAAATAAAGCAAAACAAGGCAAAAATCCTGTGACAGAGCTCTTTGTAAAGAGCCTCCTGACACCTGTGTGGATCTCTGAAAGCGCAGAACATGTGGTTTTGGTTTCCACATTTGCCCTTGGGTAACTTCTTCCATGTTTGCAGCTCTCTGATCTCAGTGAAAACCTGAGAGTGAAATTCAGGCAATCTTTTGGCACACAGATTCAGAGTGATTGTAATATTCTTTCTTTTACATTCCAGTTTATCCTGGTTGCCTCTTGCGGCCTAAAGGCAAGGACCAGCCTTTTGCATCCCAAAAAGGAGCAGATGACGATCTGTAGGTGTGAAACTTTTAAAATGAAAGCAAGCCTCAACTTCGATCTCTTTGAGCTTTACTTAATACTTCATCAGATGAACCCAAGTTTCTATCTAGTCCAAGTGGGCTACTCCTTTTTCCTTGAGGTGGGAGGTTCAAGAAGAGGTTCTCTTAGGTTTTCACTTTTACTTGACTCACTTTGGAAAATTGCATTAAATAGTTTGGACTACTTGTGTGGAAAGCAGCCTACATTCTAATAGGGAAGATATTTGATTATTAGTTTCACTGATGGGAAATAAAAATGTAGGTCATTTCTCTATTAGAACATGCATAATCAAATGGTGCTTATAAAAGTGTTGCTTTTGTAATAAGCTCCTTTTCCTGATGTTTATCTGACAACCAGTTGCACTACAGTTAAAGAGGGAGGTTCAGGTCAACGAGTATACTGAGCTGGTGGCATTCCCACTGAACTTGACAGAATGATAGCAACAGGAATCAATTTTAATGAGACTGGCACTCTTTGGGAAGGACATGGGCCATAAATTATTAGCTCTGGGAAGAGAGGCAAAACAGAAAGCCACAAAGGGAATAAAAGACTCTATGGGTGAAGGAGAAAGGTGGCCCCCCATGGAATGCAATTGAGGATCTTCCGGAAAACATCTGAGAACTGTAAAGACAGGAATTATTGATCCCCCAAAGCAATCAGAACTGAGTCTGTATCAAATGTTATTAGGGAACTACGGTCTGAGGGAAGGGTAAGTAGTGTAATAGAAGAAAGAAGGAGTTCACTTTGGATTCCCAAATTCACTTGGGGTGACGTGGCCAGCTAGACCATATCCTAACAGTGTTCTAACCATCCCAGTTGACCAAGTTCTGAGATCTTGAACAAATGCTTTGGGAAATTCTATAGAATATATATATTTTTAATTTATTTTGGTATCATTAACCTACAATTACATGTGCAATATTATGGTGATTAAACTACCCTCTTCATCAGGTCCTCCCCACCAACCCCATTACAGTCACTGTCCATCAGTGTAGTGAGATGCTATAGAATCACTACTTGTCTTCTCTGAGTTGTACAGCCCTCCCCGTGCCCCCCCCACCTTACCTCTGCTAATCTTAATGCCCCTTTTACCCTCTTATCCCTCCCTTCCCACCCATCTTCCCCAGTCCCTTTCTTTTTGGTAACTATTAGTCCGTTCTTGGGTTCCTGAGTCTGCTGCTGTTTTGTTCCTTCAGTTTTTTTCTTTGTTCTTATACACCACATATGAGTGAAATCATTTGATACTTGTCTTTTTCAGCTTAGCTTATTTCACTGAGCATAATACCCTCTAGCTCCATCCATGTTGTTGCAAATGGTAGGATTTGTTTTCTTCTTATGGTTGAATAATATTCCATTGTGTATATGTACCACATCTTCTTAATCCATTCATCTACTGATGGACACTTAGGTTGCTTCCATTTCTTGGCTATTGTAAATAGTGCTGCAATAAACATAGGGGTGCATCTGTCTTTTTGAAACTGGGCTGCTGCATTCTTGGGGTAAATTCCTAGGAGTGGGATTCCTGGGTCAAATGGTATTTCTATTTTGAGTTTTTTGAGGAACCTCCATACTGCTTTACACAATGGTTGAACTAATTGCATTCCCACCAGCAGTGTAGGAGGGTTCCCCTCTCTCCACATCCTCGCCAACATTTGTTGTTGTTTGCGTTTTGGATGTTGGCCATCCTCACTGGTGTGAGGCGATATCTCATTGTGGTTTTAATCTGCATTTCTCTGATGACCAGCGATTTGGAGCATCTTTTCGTGTGCCTGTTGGCCATCTGAATTTCCTCTTTAGAGAAGTGTCTATTCATGTCCTCTGCCCATTTCTTAATTGGATTATTTGCTTTTTGTTTGTTAAGGTGTGTGAGTTCTTTATATATTTTGGATGTCAACCCCTTCTCAGATGCATCATTTATGAATATATTTTCCCATACTGTAGGATGTCTTTTTGTTCTACTGATGGTGTCCTTTGCTGTACAGAAGCTTTTCAGCTTGATATAGTCCCACATGTTCACTTTTGCTTTTGTTTCCCTTGCCCAGGGGGATATGTTCATGAAGAAGTCGCTCATGTTTATGTCCAAGAGATTTTTGCCTATGTTTTTTCTAAGAGTTTTATGGTTACATGACTTACATTCAGGTCTTTGATCCACCTTGAGTTTACCTTTGTGTATGGGGCTAGACAGTAGTCCAGTTTCATTCTCTTACAAGTAGCTGTCCAGTTTTTCCAACACCAGCTGCTGAAGAGGCTGTCATCTCCCCATTGTATATCCAAGGCTCCTTTATCAAATATTAATTGACTGTATATGTTTGGGTTAATGCTTGGATTTTCTATTCTGTTCCACTGGTCTGTGGGTCTGTTTTTGTGCCAGTACCAAATTGTCTTGGTTACTGTGGCTTTGTAGTAGAGCTTGAAGTCAGGGAGCATAATTCCCCCTGTTTGATTCCTCCTTCTCAGGATTGCTTTGGCTATTCGGGGTCTTTTGTGGTTCCATATGAATTTTAGAATTATTTGTTCCAGTTCATGGAAGAAAGCTGTTGGTAGTTTGATAGGGATTGCGTTGAATCTGTAGATTGCTTTACGTAGTATAGCCATTTTGACAATATTTATTCTTCCTAGCCAAGAGTATGGGATGCATTTCCATTTGTTAGTGTCCTCTTTAATTTCTCCTAGGAGTGTCTTGTAGTTTTCAGAGTACAGGTCTTTCACTTCCTTGGTTAGGTTTATTCCTAGGTATTTTATTCTTTTTGATGCAATTGTGAATGGAATTGTTTTTCTGATTTCTTTTTCTGGTAGTTCCTCATTAGTGTATAGGAAAGCAACAGATTTCTGTGTGTTAATTTTGTATCTGCAACTTTGCTGAATTCAGATATTAGTTCTAGTAGTTTTGGAGTGGAGTCTTTAGGGTTTTTATGTACAATATCATGTCATCTGCAAATGGTGACAATTTGACTTCTTCTTCACCAGTCTGGATGCCTTGTATTTCTTTGTTTTGTCTGATTGCCGTGGCTAGGACCTCCAGTACTATGTTGAATAACAGTGGAGAGAGTGGGCATCCCTGTCTTGTTCCCGATCTTAGATGAAAAGCTTTCAGCTTCTTGCTGTTAAGTATGATGTTAGCTGTCGGTTTGTCATGTATATCCTTTATGATGTTGAGGTACTTGCCGTCTATACCCATTTTGTTGAGAGTTTTAATCATGAATAGATGCTGAATTTTGTCAAATGCTTTTTAAACATCTATGGAGATGATCATGTGGTTTTTGTTCTTCTTTTTGTTGATGTGGTGGATGATGTTGATGGATTTTCGAATGTTGTACCATCCTTGCATCCCTGGGATGAATCCCACTTGATCATGGTGTATGATCCTCTTGATGTATTTTTGAATTCGGTTTGCTAATATTTTGTTGAGTATTTTTGCATCTACGTTCATCAGGGATATTGGTCTGTAATTTTCTTTTTTGGTGAGGTCTTTGCCCAGTTTTGGTATTAGAGTGATGCTGGCTTCATAGAAAGAGTTTGGAAGTATTCCCTCCTCTTCTATTTTTTGGAAAACTTTAAGGAGAATGGGTGTTATTTCTTCTCTATATGTCTGGTAGAATTCAGAGGTGAATCCATCAGGTCCGGGGCTTTTGTTCTTGGGTAGTTTTTTGATTACCAATTCAATTTCGTTGCTGGTGATTGGTCTGTTTAGGTTTTCTGTTTCCTGCTTGGTGAGTCTTGGAAGGCTGTATTTTTCTAAGAAGTTGTCCATTTATTCTAGGTTTTTTAGCTTGTTAGCATATAGATGCTCATAATATTCTCTTATAATTCTTTGTATTTCTGTGGGGTCCGTTGTTATTTTTCCTTTCTCATTTCTGATTCTGTTTATGTGTGTAGATTCTCTTTTTCTCTTAATGAGTCTGGCTAGGGGTTTATCTATTTTGTTTATTTTTTCAAAGAAACAGCTCTTGGTTTCATTGATTTTTTCTATTGTTTTATTCTTCTCAATTTTATTTATTTATTCTGTGATCTTTATTATGTCCCTCCTTCTGGTGACTTTGGGCCTCATTTGTTCTTCTTTTTCCAATTTCAATAATTGTGTCTTTAGACTTCATTTGAGAATGTTCTTCCTTCTTTAAATAGGCCTGGATTGCAATATACTTTCCTCTTAGAACTGCCTTTGCTGTATCCCACAGAAGTTGTAGCTTTGTGTTGTTGTTGTCATTAGTCTCCATATATTCTTTGATTTCTGTTTTGATTTGGTCGTTTACCCATTGATTAATTAGGAGAGTTTTGTTAAGTCTCCATGTATTTGTGAGCCTTTTTGATTTATTCCTAAAATTTATCTCTAGTTTTATACCTTTGTGATCTGAAAAGTTGGTTGGTAGGATTTCAATATTTTTGAATTTACTGAGGTTCTTTTTGTGGCCTAGTATGTGGTCTATTCTGGAAAATGTTCCATGTGCACCTGAGAAGAATGTGTATCCTGCTGCTTTTGGGTGCAGAGTTCTGTAGATATCTGTTTGGTCCATCTGTTCTAGTGTGTTGTTCAGTGCCTCTGTGTCTTTATTTATTCTCCTCTGGTCGATCTGTCCTTTGGAGTGAGTGGTGTGTTGAAGTCTCCTCAAATGAATGCATTGCTGTCTGTTTCCTCCTTCAATTCTGTTAGTATTTGTTTCACATATGCTGGTGCTCCTGTGTTGGGTGCATATGTATTTATAATGGTTATATCTTCTTATTGGACTGACCCCTTTATCATTATGTAATGTCCTTCTTTATCTCTTGCTACTTTCTTCGTTTTGAAGTCTATTTTGCTTGATACAAGTACTGCAACACCTGCTTTTTTCTCTTTGTTGTTTGCATGAAATATCTTTTTCCATCCCTTCACTTTTAGTCTGTGTTTATCTTTCGGTATGAGGTCTCTTGTAAGCAGCATATAGATCGGTCTTGCTTTTTTATCCACTCTGTTACTCTGTGTCCTTTGATTGGTGCATTCAGTCCATTTACATTTAGGGTGATTATTGATAGATATGTACTTATTGCCATTGCTGGCTTTAGATTCGTGGTTACCAAAGGTTCAAAGGTTGCTTCTTTACTATCTAAGAATCTAACTTAACTTTCTTGTTAAGTTATTGTGAACGCCGCCTGATATTTCTTTATCTCTCCCTTCCTATTCTTCCTCCTCCATTCTTTATATATTAGGTGTTTTATTCTTTGCCTTTAGTTAGTATTTGGATGGTCTGCTTTCTTTGCTATGATTTTATTTTCTCTGGTGACATCTTTTTAGCGTTAGGGGTGTTTCCCTCTAGAGCAGTCCGTTTAAGATATCCTGTAGTGGTGGTTTATGAGAGGCAAACTCTCTTAACTTTCGTTTGTCTGGAAATTTTTTTATCCCTCCATCATATTTAAATGATAGTCATGCTGGATACAATATTCTTGGTTCGAGGCCCTTCTGTTTCATTATATTAAATATATCATGCCATTCTCTTCTGGCCTGTAAGGTTTCTGTTGAGAAGTCTGATGATAGTCTGATGGATTTTCCTTTGTAGGTGATCTTTTTTCTCTCTCTAGCTGCCTTTAATACTCTGTCTTTATCTTTGAACTTTGCATCTTAATTATTATGTGTCTTGGTGTTGTCTTCCTTGGGTCCCTTGTGTTGGGAGATCTGTGGGCTTCCGTGGACTGTGAGACTATTTCCTTCCCCAGCGTGGGAAAGTTTTCAGCAATTATTTCTTCAAAGACACTTTCTATCCCTTTTTCTCTCTCTTCTTCCTCTGGTATATATAATGCGAATATTGTTCCATTTGGATTGGTCACATAGTTCTCTTAATATTCTTTCATTCCTAGAGATACTTTTATCTCTCTCTGCCTCAGCTTCTCTGTATTCCTGTTCTCTGTTTTCTATTCCATTAACAGTCTCTTGCACCTCATCCAGTCCGCTGTTAAGCCAGTCGATGGCTTGTCTCATTTCTGCATAGTCTTTCCTCACTTCCCTCACTTCCTCCCTCAGCTCTTGCACATTTCTCTGTAGATCCTTCAGCATGGCTATGACTTTTATTCTGAATTCTTTTTCAGGAATACTGTGCATGTCCATCCCTTCAGGTTCCCTCTCTGGGGTTGTCTGGGTCTGAAGCTTTGTCTGTACCATATTCCTCTGTCTTTTCATGGTTATAGAATTGGTTGCTGGTAGTTGGCATGTATGTCAGCTGGGCTGTTTATGTCTTTAAAAAGGAAAAAAAAAGAAAAGAAAAGAAAAAGAAAAAATAATAATAGTAAAAAAAAAGAGAAAGAAAGAATGAAAAGAAAGGAAAAAAACCAACTAAAAAAAACCCACCGGGAGTGAATTCTGTGGGAATCCTGTAGGTGGCTCTGTTGCTCCACTATTCTGGAGCTGTGGCCATGCCGCTCCGCAAGGCCCTTTATATCTCTGTCTAGGGTGGGAATGAATGGGTGGCTGTTGAGCTCTGTGGGAGTCCTAAGTGCGGCCACCCTTTCCCAGTCGCCAGGTAAGGGGTCCGAAACTCCCCAGGACTCCCAGCCTGCTGGGCTGAGTGTGCTGGGGCGATGCAGTCCTCTGATGGGCTCCTGTCTCTTTAAGACCACTGAGAAAAGCGTGTGTTTTTCTTTTTTTTTTTTTCCTTCCCGGAGCCCGCTGCAAGCAACCTGGCGCATTCCCCGCTGAGACCCTGCCCCCACTGTCTCTCCAATCTCTGCTACACCTTGCACTGTGTGTCGGCACTCCCGGAGCAGATCACCGGGGCTGGTTATTTCGCGGGCCTGTACTTCCAGTCCCTCCCGGCTCTGAATTCTCTCCTCCTGCCGGTGTGCTGGGGTGGGGGCGTGCTCGGGTCCCATCGGGTCATGGCTCCATATCTTACCCGCCTCGCAGGGTGCCGAGTCGTCTCAGGTGTAGCTGCACGCTGTGCGCTTTCCTGTGTATTCTGGTCTCTCTTTTAGTAATAGTTGTATTTGCTGTGTTTTCGTGGATAAATATAATGTTAGGAGGAGATTTCTGCCACTCCGCTCATGTCGCAATCTTCTCGGAAGTCCTCTATAGAATTTTTTAATTCAAATAATGTATTTTAAAAAGTTTGCATGAAGAAATGTATCATATATATTAGATATACTATAAATGTACTGCAAAGTATTATGTATATTTTTATATATGATGTGCTATATTAAATATTTATTATATATAATGCACTATATATCTTTGTGCAGAATCTAGGGGCTACTATACGTTCTGTCTCCTTTTCTGTTTAATTTCATTCTCTTTTTTAAACTCAAATATTTTACAGAATACAGGCTCTACAGATATGTTGCAAACAAATAAGCAATTGAAAGTTCCCCTTGCCCTTTGGGGCCTTACTCTTTTATGATCCTAATGTTGGCAATTACAGTTTCCCACTAACCACAGACGCTGCTTTTATGTTGAGTGAAAATTAAATTGTGTGCTAGGATGTTTGCCTTTGGGGTCTTATTTTTCCTACATGATACCTTATCACTTACATATTTTTTGTGGCTTAGATCGTAGAACAAATGTATTTATTTTCCTTCCCCATTTGGATGCTCTGGAACCAGGTTTTCGAAAGCACTCAGAATCTAATAACACTTTAACAAAGAGAACCAAAAGCAAAGGCTACATTGAAGGCTAAGTTTCTTTGATGAAACCTAGTTCATAAGACATTATTCTTATTTTATTATTATTAATGCTATTGCTATATATGAAGCACTCATTATCACTTGTATATTCAAAAAATGTATATAACTATCTCCATTGTGTGGATTAAAGATTTTGAGTGAGAGTTTCAGTTAGAAACCTAAGTCACATAACAGTAAAATTTGCACAAGCAGGGCAGAAACCTGCTTATCTGGATACAAAACCCATGCACTTTCTACTATGTTCTATTGCTTCAAATTAGGATTAATAATAGAAATGAGCAGCTCCGTTTCCAGTACTTTTGACATTTATTGAATTTAATAATCTCTGGAAGGTTGTAACATAAGCTAACAAAAAATACAACTACATGTTAAACTGGGCAATACTTACAATGCAATAGCAAGAAAAAGGATAAATGGATAACAGAAAAGGTACATGCAGGTTGGAATTAAACTAGGTCTTACTAATACTTATTGCTGTGTTCTTGATGGGGCATAGCGTTTACAATGCTTCCAGATAGTTGATCTTGGCATCCTAGCAAAGTGGGTATTATCCTTCCCATCTCACACACAAGGACATGGAAACCTAAGGGTGATTAGCAGCCTGCCTGAAGTGATGGCCTTGGATGTATTAATTCAAAATGTACTTAATAGCTTTCATATGTTATACACTATACTAGGCTCTGAGGGAATAGCTATGAAATTAAGATAGTCAGAGTTCTTGTCCTCATGTAACTTATATTCTTTTTAAGGAAGGACAGTTTAACACTTACTGAATATAATAAATTTGAGATACAATAAGCAGGACTATTTCAAACAATCTTAGCTGCTATAAAGGAAATGAAGTAAGGAATTGTAATGATGACTTAGACTTAAGTAGATGAACGGAGATGGTTTCGTTTTGTAGACAACAGAGCTGGGAAAGGCCTCTTTTTAAAGGTTACATTTGGAGTGAGATAATTGGGGAAAAAAGGAGTTAGACGTGAAAAACACTTAAGAAAGCACCTTCCAGATGGAATTGACCATCAGGAGAGAGAGAGAGTGAAATTGCTGGCACAATATCCCTGAAGAAGTCAGAGGGTCCAGGAAGGGATACCAAAGTGGAAGATTTGGTAGTAGATGTAGACAAACCAACCATAGCCACAGTTAGGAAGGTAGCGTGTTTGGGCTCAGTGCATCTGTGTCTGTCGTCAGGGTTCGGGAAAATTCTTTCTGAATGATCCTCTCTAGTGAACGAGGAAGCATGTTGCTAGCCGAGGTGACCGATGAAGGCTGTATAAGGAGAGTCTGGGAGTCTGATGAGTGAACAGAAGGTATGAAACAGTCACCTAATCAGTGAAAGAACTAGAAATACAGGATTGCCTGGAAGCATCGGGTCCCCATGGGGTTGGTGGCCACACATTTTAAGTGAGGCAAGTCAAGATTCCATGAATTTTTCCAGCTCTGCTCAGTTGTTACAAGGGGGGTGGGGTGGGAATCTTCTTTGATAATATCTAAGGGGAGAGAGAAGAAAAGAAAGCATAGATACTAAAATAAAAATTACAGAATGTGTGTACTCAGGTGCTACAATAAAATTACTTCAGATGCAGTGGGAATTCAGAGTTAAGTCTGAGAACTCTGGCTCGCTTGGGTAATGGATAAGAGAAGATTATGCATACATATACTTAGTTTAAAACACTAATAAGTAAGTAGGGATGGGAAACATATTTCTGAAAATGCTTGATTCATCATCTTATAATTTTTATTATCGTTATTTTTATCAAAACCAAGATAGAAAGTAGAGTTTTTAATAGACTGAAAAGAGTATAATAATGACATATATACACACATGTAATAATATAATATGAAATATTATATAGCATATTATATACAATATGATATACAGTATAATATAATTTCATTACTATCACTACTCTTATTTCATGAGTATTACGTAGTGAACACTGTGATGGGTTTTCATTAATTTTCACCTCTCATACTCACAAATCTGCATAGCTGCTATTATTATCCCTCTGTTTCATTAATAAGGAAACCTAAACACTAGTTGTTTTAATTTAAAAAATTTTTATTGATGTACAAAATGAACAAATATTAGTGTACAAATAGATTTGACATGTGTGTACACTCAAGTAACCGTCACCCAGATCAAGATATTGAACATTCTCACTAATTTCTCCCCTTCACCCACCTTCCCACCCCCACCTCTGTGGCAGGCACCAGTCTGTTCTCTGTGTCTATGAGTCTATTTCTGTTTTGTTTGTCCATTTGTTTTATTTTTAGATTTCACATATAAATGAAATCATGCAGTATTTGTCTTTGATTTATTTCACTTAGTATAACAATGTTTAGGTCCATCCATGTTTTCACAAATAGCAAGGTTTCATTCTTTTTATGGCTGAGTACTATTCCATTGTATATTTTATCCATTCATCTACTGATGGATACTTATGTTGCTTCCACATCTTGGCTATTGTAAATAGTACTGTGATAAACGTGAGTATCTATAGCTTTTTGAATTAGTGACTTTTTCCTTCAGGTAAATACACAGAAGTGAATTGCTAGGTCGTATGGTATTTCTGTTTTTAATTTTTTGAGAAACTTCCCTACTGCTTTCCATAGTGGCTGCACCAATTTGCAATCCCACCAGAAGTGTACAACCCCTTTTCTCCACATCCTTGTCAATGCTTGTTGTTTCCTGTCTTGTTGACAATAGCCATTTTGACTATGGTGAGGTGTTATCTCATTGTGGTCTCCCTAATGTTAGTGACATTTAGCATCTTTTAATGTGCTTGTTGGCCATTTGTATTTCTTCTTTGGAAAAATGTCTACTCAGGTCCTCTGCTTATTTTTAAATTGGATTATTTGAATTTTTTTGGTTTTGAGTCATATGAATTCCTTATATATTTAGAATATTAGCCCCTTACTGGGTATATCATTTACAAATATATTCTCCCTCATAATATGTTGCCTTTTCATTTTGTTGATGGTGTCCTTTGCTGGGCAGAAGCTTAGTTTTATGTAGTCCCATTTGTTTTTCTTTTTTTGCTTGAACTTCACTTGCCTGGAGAGACACACCCAGAAGAAAAATTACTAGTGCCAATATTCAGAAGTGATGTATGCCTATGTCTTTTTTTCTAGGAGTTTTATAGTTTCAGGCTTTTATTTAGGCTTTTAATTCATTATGAGAATACATTTGTGCATGTAAAAGACAGTGATACAGTTTCATTCTTTTACATATAGCTGTCCAGTTTTCCCAACAGCATTTATTGAAGACCCTATCTTTTCCCAATTGTATATTCTTGCCTCATTTGTCATATATTAATTGACCATATATGTGCAGGTTTATTTCTGGGCTCTCCTTTCTGTTTCATGATCTATGTGTCTGTTCTTGTGTCAGTACCATACTGTTTTGATAACTGTAGCTTTATAATATAGCTTGAAATCCAAAAGTGTGATAGCCCCAGCTTTGTTTTTCTCAAGATCGCTTTGTATATTTAGGATCTTTTGTGGGTCCATAAACATTTTAGGATTATTTTCTCTAGTTCTGTGAAAAATACCATTGGTATTTTGATAGGGTTTGCATTGAATCCATCCATTGCTTTAGACAGTATGGCCATTTTAACAATATTAATTCTTCTTATCCATATGCATGGAATATCTTTCCATCTGTGCCTTCTTCAATTTCTTTCATCAATGTCTTATAATTTTCAAACTATAGGTCTTTCACCTCATTGGTTAAAGTTATTCCAAGGTATTTTATTCTTTTTAATTAATTATAAATGGGATTGATTTCTTTTTTTCTTTAGGATAATTTTGTATTTTCTTATTTCTTTTTTTTATTGAAGTATAGTTGATATACAATCTTATATTGGTTTCAAGTACACAGTGGTTCAATAGTCACCATATTATATTAAATCCTCACCCCAACTAGTATATGTCAACAAAGAAAGATGTTACAGAATCATTGGATATATTCTCCATGTTGCACTATCATCCCCATGATCAACTTATATTATGATTGGGAACTTTTGTGCCCCTTTATTCACCTCCCAGCCACCCACCCTAATCCCTCCCCCATGGTAACCACCATCCACTTCTCAGTGTCTATGAGCCTACTGATATTTTGTTCCTTTTGTTTTGTTTTGTTTTGTTTTTAGACTCCACAAATAAGTGAAACTATATGATACTTGTCTTTCTCAACCCAGCTTATTTCACTGAGCATAATACCTTCTAGGTCCATCCATGCTGTCACAAATTTCAGGGTTTTTATTATGGCTGAATAATATTTCATTGTGTATATGTCCCACATCTTCTTGATCTATTCATCTATTGATGGACACTTTGGTAACTTCCATATATTGGCTATTGTAAATAATGCAGCAATAAACACAGGGGTGCATATATCATTTTGAATCTGGGATTTTGTTTTCTTTGGGTAAATTCCTAAAAGTGGAATTACTGGATTGTATGGTATTTCTAATATTTTTTTTTTCAGGAATCTCCAGAATGGGATTGATTTCTGAATCTCTGTTAGTTCATTATTTGTGCATAGAAATACAACGATTTCTGTATGTTGATTTTGTATTCCATGTCTTTACTGAAACTGTTTATTAATTCTAATAGTTTTTTCGTGGACCAAGGCATTGGTTATTAAGCCACTTGACCACGACCATAGAACTAGAAATTAACAGGAATGAGATTCAGATCCAGATGTGTAAGATGCCTGCGTTCTTCTACATAATGAAAGGCAGTGCTACAAAGCATGGTGTTGTAAGCTGTTTACACCAGGCAGAGTCGGGAACAAAAGCTTTTACAAGTAGCTTTGAATGTTGTATCCAGAAATATGATAATATCTAAATTAGAGCTTTCCCTTCAGGACATATACAAATTGAATATCATTTTGTATTTTCTGCCATATGCTAGTTCTCCAAAGTTGAGGTTTGTATGTTGAATTATTGTGAACATGTTATGCTTTATCTGAAAACCAGAGAAATATTTTTCTCTCCTCATCCAATATTTTGAAATTCACAAAGACATTCCTTTGTGTGAGCCTTCCTTCAACCACTCTGATGGGCATTATAAGTGCCCATTAAATCTGGAAAGGAATATGCTTTATTTCTGAGAGATTGAGTCATTACTTTGATAATATGCTCCCTTCCATGTTTATTCTTCACATTTTGTGCAGCTCTTTATCTGTATAATAGTCATCCAGGACGGATCTTGAATTGCTCTTTCTTTTCTTCTGTTTTCTGCCTTTCTATTTACACTTCATTCTGAAGTGTTTATTCAACTTTATTATATAGTCTTTAGCACCTGCAAGGGACTTCCTGGTATACTGTAAGTGCTAAAGAAATTATAGGTTTGTCCTCCTCCTTTTCCTCTTTCTCTTCTTTCTCCTTTTCCTCTTACTGCTATTCTTTTACTTTATTATTATTATGTCTCAAGCAACATGTCCAATTCCTGAGTTTTTGATTGAATGATTTTGGTAGCGTGCCTCTGCATCCAGTATATGTGGATCTCTGTTCTCAGTCCAGAGAAATATTAATCTAGAAGTGAACCAGAAAGATTTTTGTAAACTATCACTTATTAAACACCCACTGTATGACAGAGAATCTGTTAAACTGGCTTCCTCAAAAGTATTGAAACAGTCACAATAATGTTATAAGACAATTTAAGTCTTTTATAATTTTACAAATACGGACATCAAGGTCCAGGTATCAAGGCAAAATATAACAAAAACTGTAAAGCACAGTTTGAGCCCTGATATCTCACCCTGTAAAGCTCTAAAACCCTTAATGCCCTAATGTCTTAATGCTGCCATGGCACAAATATAATTTCCAAAAAAGGCTGAGGGTACTGCAGAGTGAAACCTAGCCCATCAGTGGTATCCGAGACACACTAGGCTAATGCCAGCTAGAAAGTGTGAGTGATACAAACCTGTGCAACTGCTATGTGTGTGTCCCATAGCAAGGCCCTCTCCTGATGTGTGCCATTGGCCTGACTTCTGAGCCTGTGATTTCCTGGGCCTCCACAGCACAGCTCTGACAATAGAATGTACCCAGACGACTTCTCCTGGCTGGGATTCCCACCAGGGAGGGTGAAAGAAGATGCAGGCTTGTTGTTTTACTCAGGTACAGGGATTTTTCACTTCTGTGAACATGGAGGAAAAGGAAGGTGGTGGTAACAAAGCCTGGAACATGTATAGTCTGTCCTAGTCCTCCCTGTAGCTAATGATATATTTGAAATGTGTTTTCCTCCATGTGGAGAAGTGACATATTTCAATGCAAAGCCTCCCTTCTTGACCTCCCATTGATTATCCATCAAATGAAATAATATTTATGTGGGTGATTAATGCAGGCAAACCATGATTTACAGCTGTGCACAGTTTTCATTCATTCCTCTATCATTCCACTCACTCCACAACTTTTAGGTTGAACCCAAAGAAATTGCATATATTCAACCGTTTATGACCTAAGGAATGGTGATTTCTTGTGGTTCAAAATAAAACTTAATGAATTCTGAATAAAAATAACTGAGAAGTTAAAATTTGTTACACATAAGCACAGATATGAACAAGAATATTATACGGTTTTCCATATATACAACAGATCTTCGCTGAGTGCCCGGATTGTCTTGGACTCTGGGATTCAGTGGAAAGCAAACCAGATCAGTTTGTGCCCCGTTGAGGTTCAAATGTTTTGGAAGAATCAGAACATATTTAAACCACTATAGTATACGAAAGAGGTTAATTACCAGAATGTGGTGTTGGAGTTCAGAATGGAATGATATGTCTTTTTAAAGGAATTCAGAAGAGGCTTGATGGAGAAGGTGGGGTTTAGCTAGTTCTTGAATATTGGATAGGGTTTTGTGAGGATGGCCACACCAGCTGGAGGGAACTATAAACATACAGGCATTCAGTTCTTACGGGACACAGTTATGAGTCTTACACATAGACTGAGTATACCTGCAGGGAGACAAACTATAAACAGTCCATTTTAAAACAAGAGAGTAGATTTTGTGACTTGACTGTAAGTCACATGTACACATGTGCTTTCTTTAAGCAAGAGAAGTAATTCTTTGGGACCATAGAAATCAGGAAGAGCTTCTCAGTCAAGGATTCTATCTGACTTGTTTAGAAATAAGATATTTACATGGGTGGATAATGGAAAAAAAGATCTCAAAGTTGAAAAAAAGCCAGTTAGGGAAGGCACAGAAATAAGGAAGTGCATGGCATGTTTAAGAGACAAGATCAGGGTCTGGGGCCTGGAGCTCATAGATGACAGAGGTTCGGATGTTCACCACTGCTGGAGTGAATAAAGGAGAGGTTTGAGAGCCGTGTGGAGCGATTTATATTATATTCAATGGGGCATTAGTGAAAATATCTAAAAGAAAACCGCTAAGACAGACTAGAGGAATATATGTTGGCCAGATCATACTTTTCTTGTTTTAAAATACAATGCATGCCGTAGGAGGAAAGGTGAATGTGGAGTTTGAAGATATGGGCAAACTGATTAATACCTCTAAAGCTTCATTTCCTCCAACCCCCCCAAAAGGGTTAGTGATTCTTTGTCTGGTTCACAAGGTCATTGTCAGGAGTACGGGCAAGACGATGATGACTCTCTCTGTCAGACAAAGGTGGAAGCCTGATGCCGAGGTGGCATTTTAAGGGAGTAGACTTACGAAAGAATGCGTATCACTGAAGTGAGTGCCTCTTAGTCACGAGTCAGTCCCTACCCGGATTCAGAGTATGGATCCCGACCAAGGTGTCACAGTTGAATCTCTCCCTCAAACTGTAAATGTTGTCATGGCTGCGTGTGGCCCTCACAACTTCTGTAGTAGGAAGGGACCATAGGCAGGTCGATGAAACATGCACGCTCTGCCGAATCTTCTCTCAGTTGGTCCTACGGACTTTGCCAGTAGTTCGTGGTCGGTGCATCATGTGGGGCTGATGAGGTGAAGATACCTTCATGGTCCAAGGGCAAAGAGAGGTGAAGAAATGGTGCCTAGAAAACTTCAAAGCCACTAATTGTGAAAACCCTCTTTTAGGAATCCAGAGGACTTGATTCTGAGTCTAATTCTGACTTTAAAGTTTTGCATTTATAGTTTGTATGTTTTCCTCTTCCTACTCTTACTTCGCCTCTTAGCTACAAGTTTGAATAGGACTGACCTACACCATCTTTTAAGGAGGGTTCCCTCAAAAACTTAATTGTGCAGGGGTTGTCCTTATTTTACAGAGAGGAAATCTGAGACTCAGAGAAATGAAGTGTTTTGTCCAAAGACATTCAGAGAAGTAAGTGGCTGTATGAGTGGCTACACAGTCAATTATCTTTTAATGCTACTGTGCTGCTGCTTATATTTAAAACAAATGGATAGCATCAAACTCCCCTGACTGTATGTTAATCCACATTTGTAATCACAGAACAATGCCAGGATGCACAAAACAGTATTGCTTTAAACATTAAGTGTTACAGAATGAGAAAAAAAAAGCATAAATCCCCTTTAATGGGGGATTGATGAAATTAATTACAGTAAAGTGAAATTAATTACTCAGTCCTTAAAAATAGTGAGAAAAGACCATATATTTTCATATGCAAAAATTCTGGGATTCATTGCTAATTATAACCAAAGCAGAATAATGTGAACCTTCTGATTTCACTTTATAAAAATGATTATACCATATCTGTTTGTGAGCATATAAAATTTCTGGAAGAATGTAAAAGAAACTGCTAATACTGGTAACGTCTAGGGATAGAGAAAGAAAGAGATTTGCTTTTATTGTGCATCTATCATATTATTGATTTTATTACGTACACAATGTTACTATATTTTTAAGGATGAAGATTAGATGATTGAGAAAGATAATGTCTAAGTTACCCGTAGCCTCCAAACCTATGTTTATAATCAGAAAAATAACTTACTTTGAATAACTCTGATATGTTATTTTTCAACAAGTTTCCTCAACAGCCAAAATTCAGAACAAATGTGCCTGTGATGTTTCTTTCAGAGTGACAGCTGGATGGGGAAACCGGTCAAAGGCCAACTCACAGCATACGGCCCCACAGGTTTCTTGATTCCCACACACGTACATTCTCCGCAATGTCAAGGGCAATGGAGAAAGTGGTTCATTAAGCTTTGGCATTTGATGTGCCCTCGGTGTGCACTGCGAGTCAGCATCGTGTCCATGCAGACCTAGCCTCCAGTCCTTTGTTTAAAAGGACAAAGATTCTTTTAAGTGAAGCACTTAAAACCTGCATGTGCAGGATGAGTAGCTAGCAGTACAGACTGTAGGCCCGACCGGAATCCGTGGTTCAGCCTCAAGGTACAGTTTTTGGAAAGAAGGCATTGCAATTAATAACCGTGTTTTTTTAAGTTTTGGCTTTCCTCCTATACGCTTTAAGTAATTTAGCTAAGTAACAAAGGCAATGTTCTAATTTGTCGTCTGTCATTTAGATGGACTGCGGTGGCAATGAGCGCCTTGTCCACAGCCAGCAAACACTGAGCCTCGCTCCCCGAGAAGCTCATCACCATCGAGACTCATCTTTCTTTTTGGCCGAGCTAAATGGCACGCCAGCTCTAAACTTTTATCTACAGATAGGGTTAATATTAGCTAAAGGAGCAAGAGAAAGTCTCGATGTCATGAAAAAACAAAGTAAGACACTAAAGCCTCTTAGTGTGGAGTAAGGTGGGTTTTCGTCCTTTTGTTCCCATTTCACTCATCTCTTATAGGTGAGTCCTAGAACATTGGAAATGTATTTTACTTCCGCCACAGAGTTATTATTTTAGCTTCAATAATTATATACTCTCTTTTTGTTCTTTTTCCCCTGACCTGCTACCCATGGATAATCTCTAAGACTCATAGATCTGCTGTATGTATTTCTTTGTTTTAATTATTATTTCATTTATGGCGCAAAACTCTATGATTTCCAAATCTCCATTTCTAACTAGAGTTCCTACCATCTCTCCAGGACCTTACCTACATTTCCCACAGACTATCTGCTCTCAGATGTGTCTCACAGTCATCTTAAACATAACATTCTCAAAATCAAACTCACTTTAGCTCATTGCCTATCCAGCCCACCTGCCCCCTCCATCTCCACCACCACACCCCAAGCAGATACACCTCTATCTTTGTTAGTTCAGTTTTGGAGTCATTTTTCAACAGACTTTCTCCATCATTTTTGTTTTTCTCCCAGACCTGCTAATTATCTCCCTTCTTAAGTGTTTTTTCTTCCATGGTTGTTACTATTGTTTTCTTAAAAGCAACCTGGCATCGCTATATTCAGATTATTCTCCACTGTCTACCCCACTGATCCATTTCATCCAGCGATACTGTGCCCAGTCCAGAAATGTGCGATATCTCTGGCGGCCCACCAGAAGTCCTCCTAATTCTATGTCTGCTTTCCCCAAGCCAGCTCTTATACTTTCTCATTGTTCCCTTTCATATTGACCAACTTCCATAAATACAGGCTGTTCATCTTTTATACCTTTTCTAAAGGCTTTGCATTGCTGAGTGTCACTGTTTGATTAGCACAATTCATGGGTTCCCAGCAAACAAATATTTTATCTCATTCAGAACATGAATAAAGTGATCTCTTTCATCCTACTGTATTATTTTCACCTCTCATCCCATACTCATTCACTATTTTAATATCAACATATCCTTAGGGGAACTTCTGTGAACTTAGGAATGGAGTCTGTACTATATACACTGACATATAACTTAACAAAATACATAACTCTGCTCTTTTGACACCTGGCACAGCTTTCTTCTTGTCTGTGAACTCCCTCAGTGATGAGACATTTATTTTTCTCACTTCATTATCCTTTACTGTCAAGGTTTTGCCCCACGCCCCTGCCCAACCCCCTCTCCAGGGTATACATAGTGACCAGAGAAATTCATCTATTTTCTTTAAAGTAGATCCCAAAGCCTGAGTATAATGCCAAAACACCTTTATGTTCCACTTCCATAAATATTTGAAGAAAATCACCATTTTAGGGAACTACATATTTTCATCCTATGATCATATTACATTTTAAAGATAATATATTGGTATGCTATTATTTAATGAACACAGAAGCAAAGAAGACATTTTTCTTACAACTGCCAGTTCTCTGTCAATTTATACCTGTAGAGCCCTGCTACCTTCCTCTTAAAGGAAAGTGGCACAGCTCTAATTGGATGATTTTGAATGTTTTTCTTTAATTTATATTTTATTAAAATTGGTCTTTTATAATCCAAGGAGAAAGTTATTACCTCTCTTTTGAAAATGTTTACAATTATGTTAACTCTCCTTTGATACTTAAGAATATATTATAAATACTCCCCCAAAATAAATATGCTTATTTTATAAAAGGCCAGACGGGTTTCTCCTTTAAACTGCTTATATCAAAATTCCTACCTGACACAAGACAAACTTTGTTGAGCTTTTCTACATAATTGCTATTATGACTATTTCTTACCTCTCCAGTGGCAACAGATCTGAGTTTGGGAAAGTGCAGGTTCCATAGCCAGTGGTTGTCACCTATATTTGCATTGTCTGGTGCAATGTTCTTTTATATATTTATATTTTAGAGTGTCTTATTGCTGTGTAAGAGCGCAAGTCACTGAGTGTTACCAATGAAGGAAACCATTATAAAAACTACAGATGAACTATCATCTGAAATGAAGTGGAGATGGTTGGTATTGAGAAATTCTCTCTAGTAAATGACACGTTTTTAATAAAGGATTGGGGAGGTAGGGGGAAGAAAGTGGAAGCTACTTTGAGAGACAATGAATTATAAGCACTCAGTATATTTTTCCTTTCGCTTGTCCAATACTTGCTTCTAGACCAGATACCAAGCCTTACCTACTAATACAGAGATGTATGGTGACATTGGTACTAAACCATGATTACAGACTTTGGGTCAGGGTCTGATTTTCCTATGGCTCTGGCTTCCCTAGATTATTTGATGATAAGGTTCTACTAATGTCCTTAAAGAATTCAGTCGTGTGTTCTAACAGCACTAGTGGTAGGAACTGATGTCACAGATTTACCTAGCACTTCTCAAGAATACCTAGACATTGGTACTTGTAACACTTGTGGTATAGAAGCCTGTCTATTCAGAATTCCCTAGTTCAACAGACTAATGTAATTTCTTTTGTCTCCTGCCATTGTATACAAGGAAGGGATTTTTCTTACAGGCAAAGGTGCCACAGAATTGTGAGTCCTATGATGGAGAACCAGAGATGTGATGGTTAGTAAGTCTCTCTGGACAAGTAGCAGATACTTGGTCATTCCTTCATCTGCTGGTCCCTGCTGGCCTTTGTGAGAATCTAATTCTTAACTTCAGAAGTGACCTTGCACTTTATGTGTATTGAGCATATTCACTTGTCTTCATGTTCATTCACTGAAGGCCTATAGCCTAGACCCTTACCTCTGAGGCTCTTAGAATGAATCGGCTGCCCTTTTATGCATTCAACTAATACAAGACTTCTGAATCATATTTATGCCATCTATGGGGGCCTGATTTCTGAACCACTTCCCTGATGAAGGATATTCCAAGGCTCTGTTGGTTTAATAATACAGGGCATTAACACAGAAAAGATGAATATCTGAAAAAAGAAAGTTTATTTTCAAAAGACTATTTTACACATTAAAGACCCCCTTTAGAAAAAGAAGGCTAGCCAGCCATGTGTGACATATGAAGATAAGAGAGAAGGATGGAAGCTAATTGTACTTTAAAAGTATATTCAAGATACTTCATTACTAATTATACAATTATCTGTGATCATAATAGAGAAGGTGAAAAGTACATACAGGCACAAAGAAGTTGAAAATGGCCTGTATTTCTACCATTCACATATATCCAATACTATGACATTTTGGTGTATACTCTTTTAAATATACACCACATCCTGGTTAAGATCATGGACTCTATTTCTAGACTGTCAGGGCTCAAATCACAGCTCTATCACTTCCAAAGGGTATCACCTTGGGCAGTCTAGTTAATCTTCCTGTGCCTGTTTCCTTATTTGTAGAAGAAAGGCAATCAGTACTGACCTATTTGATTTCCTGCGAGGACTTAATCAGTTAGTACATGTGCAGATTTTCAAATTGTGACTGGGTACATTAGTTTGTAATTGTTATTGATAATTGTGATACTATATAATAGATGAATGGGTTGGAAGAGCCTATGTTACTTTCCTCCAGTTGCCTAAATAAACTACTTTTAACACTTGGCAGTCCATTTTTGGACTGAGTAGTTTTATTGGCAGAAACTAACAAAACTTACTGAGGAGTTTCTTAATTGCTTTTTGGAGTCCCCCAAACTTTTAAAAATAACAACTATATTATTTCTTAGGTGGTTTCAATAAATACCATGCTTTTGGGCATTTTGGGCTGATTATTTCAAATTGGAGTGAGGCAAAATATCTAATAATTCAAGTATTCTAAAACTCTCCTTTTGGAATTAAAAACAAACAAAAAACACCATTTATTTTCTTTGATCATTAAACTTCCTTTCCCATCAGCCTATGTCTGCCATCCTTACAAATCTAACATCATGGTTGAGAAATAAACTTCAGTAATAAAGGAAAACCCTATTTTGTTCATTCTTTGACTTCTTCTTAGAAGCATCACTTATGCTCTTAAAATTATTTAACAGGTAAAAATAACAAAACATGTCACATCTACCCCCCTGCCCCCAATAAAGAAATGCTAGAATAGACTGAGGCTGAAATATCTTTGGTCCCACCTATTGGAGAAGTCAAAATTTGCAATTTATTGCCTAATGCTTGATTCTTAGAGTTGCATAAATGCAGACTCTAGAACTGTTTAGATGTTTAGAGATACTTGGTGGAGTAAAGAAAAAAATAAATTAAGTTTATCAAAGCCACCAAAGGGAAAGAAAGCCAGGACCTTTCTACCAGACACAACAAAACTCAGGAGGTTGCATAGCATTACCTCCATGAACTGAATCATCACATTCTGTTTGAATACTATAACAAACAGGGGACGAGCCAGTTTCATACCCAAGAGACCTTACTGAACCCAGTCCATTCCCCATCCCAGAAGGACAAGAAGCAAGCTAGCATGAGAAGACCATCTCTCCTCGTGAGGCAGCCTCATTTCCCATCTCCCCCCACCCCTCTGTCCTCTAGATCCCAATGATGCAGCAGATGGACTTCATGAAATTCAGGTGTGTTTCATATACAAAAGTTAACTTATATAAATATTCACTTTGTAAATAATCTTTCAACTAGAACATAACCATTCTGTTGGCCCTTAACCTTTTACCCAAACTATGCTGTTTTTCCTAAGTGTTTCTGATAGTAATTTTATGAAACTCAGAGCAAAATTGCATCTAGAGGCATGAAGAGCCTGCATGTAGGGGACCAGGCATGTTATTATGGGATCATGTCATGGCCCTATCTCTTCTTCATTTCTGTCCCTGTGTTTTAGGAAGTAATACTTTTTGGATTCCCAAAACCTAAAAACAGGTGGAAGAAATGATCAACAGAATAACTTCATAAACTTTTAAAAGTAAAATATTCAGATAAAGTACTTACTCTGACAGATTGTTGTAAAATCGTTAGAGTTTATTACCAACACCATACAGTGCTTGCATAGACCAGTCATTTTGCTTTATTACCCAAAAGTAGCGAAATGCACTTCATTTCCTTAAAGCAGGATGTTCTTGCAATAAGAAACTCTGGAGGGTGTTGGGGGAAATCTTTAAATAATCCTTATCAGGAATAAGGAAAAGGAAAGGGCTCACAGCCTTTATCAAATAGGCCCTAAGTGACAAAACACAGCTCATATTGTAGTAATTTTCCAAAGACCTCTGATTAAATAACTTGGGCCTTTTGGCTTCCTGCAATCCTAAGAACTATCAATAGAAGCACTGTGGCAGAGCCTTATTAGACTTACGGGAGCTATAATTAACCATTGGAGAGAAACAAAATGTAAAAAAATATCCATTATGATTAATTTTCACAGGATGTCTTGGAAATGTTACAGGAGGCGTTAGTAGTCTGCCTATTTATAATTAACAGATCGCAAACACTAATGCATTTTCCCAACAGGGACTATTTAAATGGAAAGCTTTGTTGATGTGGGACTTAAATACATAGGCTTGCATCCCTGAAAGGTGTATTTTGCAGAGACTTTAGGACAAGGCAGCATGTTTGTCTGATGAGATGTTCTTGTCGTTGCTCCTGTTTGAAGCGGTCCTAAGGGACAGTCTCCTTGGCTCCCTTGTCTGAGGCAGCATGTGTGATGTGAGAATTTGGACTGCAGGTTCATCTTTCAGAGAATTATGCAACCAGGGCAGACACAGCAGGAAGAAATTAGCTCTTTAGTTAAGTACTGGAGTTCAGTTTCCAAGACGTTTATATTTGGGATTCTGTGATCACCTCAGCCAGTCAAAATTGACAAAAAGTCTCAAATTTGCATAAATGGAATTAGGTATTTTTCATATAAATCAATGTATTTGAACTGACAGGTAATATAGTATTAATGTCTATCTGGGACTATAAGAAAATCTTACTATGCAACAATTCTCATTTATAAATTGTAATTTCAAAGGAAAAATACTGGACAAAAATTGCTAATGTAATAAATTTGTCCCTGCCTCTAATATTCTCCAGAGTACTTCTGGAATAATCTTTCCAAGCAAATACTAGTATTGTCACTTCACATCATGGACTCCTTCAATGACAGCTGCTCCTGTTTATCATTGTAATCTAGCTACTCCTTAGGGGTATGTTCTTAATTCCTTATATTTTTCTATTTTTTTTTTCTTTGAAGAACTTTTCTTTTTAATTAAAAAAAACTTTTTTTACAATTTATTTTATTTTAGTATCATTAACCTACAATTACATGAGCAATATTGTGATGATTAATTCCTTATATTTTTCTTATGCTCCATTTTGAAGTTACTTAAAATTTCAGGACCTCATCATATGCTTTCATACTTTCCTGTCTTTGCTCTTCTCAGTATGAAAAATTCCTGTTCAATCTTTAAATCCTTTAAAACTTCAGACATATATATAACTCTTAGTTGATTTTTTTTTTGGCCTATCTTTACCTGTTGTTACCTCTTGGGTTAATAATGTATTCTATATCCGTGCCAATATGACATACTGTGTGCAACCCTTTACCATGGCCATCAGTTTGTACTGTAATACTTGGTGCACAGATTGTGTGTCCCCAACATCTAGAAAATGCCTGTTCCATATACATCATTGCTTTAGATGATATCTGACTCACTAAATGTTGAATGAAAAGAGTTTTCAATGTACTTAATTGACAAGTATTTTGTGTACTTGTATATTTCATCTTGTAAACATTTGTGTGTTTCTATGCTTATGTTGAACATGGACTCAACAAGGGGTGATATTTTCTGAGTTGAAACATGAGCTGACAAGAGGCAACTACATTCCAGTACTGTAGCTGAGGTCTAGAAGGGTGAACTTATTTTTAAAATCCCATTCACTTACTGAGCATGCTAATTAAAAGAGAGAGAGTTGAAAGACATGTTTAAGAAGTTATTAAGGTTAAATTATGACTTTGCATATTTATTTACTTTATGTACCAAATCTGGAAAGCAAGAAAACTGGGAGAGGGGGTGTCCAAACCGCTTTAGATATTAGTGTGTAATGGACTATGTACATTTTGGATAACAGACCAGTTATCAGTGAAGGCAGACTAGACTGATTCTGGCTCATACCTTACTGAAAATAAACATAGTATTTGTTGCAACAGAATTTTTTTCCGTTCTCCTTACGAGCCTGAATTATCTATGAGTCTAGATGTTAAATAATGAAAGAGGATGGCCTAAAACTTGATTTGTCCCTTTTTCTCAGCCTTGAAAACCCACTAACCCATTAGCTTATAATTTGCATTGTTTTAAGAAATATTAGATTTCCTTTTTTATACCTAAATAGGTATCTTATTTTCACTGTGTTTTAGGAGATTTGAAGAGAGAAACATTGTAAGTTCAAAAGCTATTTTTTTTTTAAACAAAGAAGATCCTATAGAACGGGACTCACAGATCTTGGAACAAAATTAGGGGCAAAACAAAACGAGGGGAAAATTTGTATCTTTGCTCATTCATTCAATTCCCCACAGCAGTAGGAAGATCACTTAAACTAACTGCTCGTACATATGGTTTCCTGGGTAGCTTTGCTCATATTTGACTGTGATGACATTTTTATTGCATAGAAATGCTGAGAACATAAACATTTATAGCAAGTCTTCAGATTTAATTTTGTCCTCAGAGATAGGCGTGATTGCAAATCTTAGAGCATCAAAATGCATCCAGAGGATCCACCAAGTCAGAGGCAAAAGAAACTTTCTAAAGGAGAAAGGAAGAGGAAAGGCTGTTGAGTTGCTTGATTAAAGTTGAGCCCTTACCCAGCTGTATCGAAGGCATTTTGAGGAAAAGCAGATTCCCACATCTTTGAGGGATGCCCATGGGGAAGCGTTCTTTTGGAATGACCTCTGGGATGAAATCCCTCAACGGAGACCACAAGACACCGACTGGACACCCTGCGGCAGGACAAAGTGACCCCTGCTCTCCTTTTCTCCCTCTGTCGTTCCTCTTACCTCCAATCAATGACTTTGTACAGCAGGTGGCAAAGGGTTTTGCCATCCAGAGAAAATATTTTAATTTTTTTAAAGAAATCGAGAAATACAGAAAGGCAGGGGTTTGTTTCTTAGTGTTCATGCTGAAAGAGAAGCCCAGCTGAGACTGAGGCATAGACAGAGATACTCTAAGACTGTTCCACATCAAGCAGAAGAAGCCTCCTTATTTTGAAACGGAGGCCAGGGCCTGTCTGCTCCCCTGCCAGTAATGACAAGCCCAGTGTTCTGTACAGAGAAACATAGAGGGGGCCGTGCCGATTCGAGGGAAGGACCAAACGTCCTTGACTCAGAGCTGCTTTCGTGTAATGAGTGCACCAGTTTTGACTTAGCTTGTTTGTTTATTACAGACTTTTTTATTTTGCGGGTGTGCTCATGGAGATTCAAGAACTTGTCCTACAGTTACAGACCTCACAGCAAGCATTATTTGTCTTCGGCTTGTGTGTTTGTTTGGGGTGGCTAAGAGGAGACCAGTGAATGTTATGGGGTAGTAGAAGGAAAGTACCCTGATTTCTCCCTGCTGACACCTACCCCCCACACAAATGTGCCAGGTAGGAAAGTTCTACTTCACTTCCACAGAGGTTTTGGTCAGTTCTTCTACTCAGGGCAAAAGCCTCCATGGGTAGGTAAAAGTATTTGCTACTTAAAACAAAAAAATAATCCAAGAGGCATGTGATACACATTTATATCTCTCACTTACAAATCTGCACACCGTCTGGTTCAGGGTCTGAACTGATTCAGGTTCAGGGTCTATAAACATCTGCTGTGGTGGCTCTGAACCCTAAGTCTCTTTACAGAGCCCAAGGACTGTGGCTATCTGGGGTATTTCCTTCTCATGATGACAACAGAAGCCAAGATGGCAAGCCCAAAACACATGCACATTTCAAACATCTGCTCAAGTCATTTTCACTAACAACTCATTGGCCAAAGCAAGTCACGAGGCCAAATCCAAAGTCAATGGTTGGAAAGTTTGCTCAGCACACCATGAGGCCCTGATAAGGATATAAATGTATAAAGCAATTCCTGAGAATGCAGTTTGCAGCCAATAATTCAATTTAACATAGTAAAAGAAACCAAAACTCACAACTGAAACCATACCAGCTTCCAGAACCATTCAATTTGATCCTTCACCCTTCATGTATGTTTATATCTAGAGATCAATAAACATTTTAGAAAAATTACTAGAAACAAAGAAACATCACCAACTTCCACATGTAATTTGGTAGAGTCATGGGATTCTATAAGAATGGAAAGAAGAAAAAAACTGATTTCCAGTGGAAGTTCCTTCCTTCTCAATGATCTTTACATCAGTATCTACTGCTCATCTACTCTACACAAAGTCATGTGCAATAGGGTGGTAATGCATAATATGGAGGGATTAGCATAAAGATTGGGGTGAAATTGGTATTGTCCCAGAGAGGCAATTTTCAGCAGAATTTGGTAAATGGTTTGGGATTAAGTGATAAATATCTGAATAGAATTTGAAGCTGTTCCCTGAGGAAAGTTGAAAACTTACTGCCCTGAGTCATTTGAGAAGATAGCACTTCCTTCGTTGCCCCAGAAAGTAGTGGTGCAGTCTTGGAGCATCCAGTGAAGCACTTGCTTTCCATCCAAGTGAAGATTGCTTGAGGAGAGCTGTGTCCAGTGCACAAATCCATTAAAAAAATGTACAGTGACAAGTAAACATGTTAAATTGCATATTATGAAAAAGAGGAACTAGGGATTATGGGCCATTTCAAAGACATTAATAAGATCTCTATTGAAACCCTTTAGTGATATCACTTCTCTTAAAGTAAAAGTCAAGTGTTAAATAGTTTATGATAGTTGGAGTCTAATGAAAAGGTCTTGCAAATTATGAGATTAGAAGTTTAAAAATTGAAGGACATGCTTTAATACAGGAACATGGTAGAGCTGAAATGCACACCCAGTTTTTGTTATTACTCATAAATCTCGCCTGACATTAGCAGAATTCAGCCAATGAATCATAGACTTGTATTCATTCCTGGGCACCATCTCTTATCTTATCCAGACAGAAATGTGTTAAATTAGCATAACAACATAGATTGTATAACTGTATGATAATTATAAAATTGTAGCTGATTTCTCTAAATTCTAAGTCTACAAATACATTATCATTGCAATTAATGGGCAGACTCATCATTCAGAAACTTGGCAGGTATTTTTAAAATGTTCTTCTTCAGCAAGCTAAAGGTAATCCTCATATTTTATCTCATAGTCAAATTTCATTCCTCCCTTTGTCTTTTCTCTCTATTTACTTTTTCCTAGTTTGCTTTATTTCCTATCTCCCTTCCTTGATCTCTTCTTCCTAAATTGTCAAATCCTAAAATCACTTAGTAAGCCTTAAAAATCATATACTGTTTCCTTCCCTCATGAGACCAAAGATCAGTGACCTTTTAGACACTGTCCAAGGGTTTTTAGTTGTGGAAGTTTCACTATAGCCGTCCTATGGAATAGACTGCATCACGCAGTGTTACAGACTGAATTTTTCAAATTAATTTGCCTTATTTTAAATCAACACATTTATTTCTGTAACAAAAATAATCTGCAAGCAATCAAAACAAGAACCAGGGAGAGACAAAATGAGAGTGATTGTGAGACATCAATAGGTTTTATGAAAAACATTTAAAATGGTGCTCAAAAATGTTACTATTATTGCTTGATTAATTATAGCAGAAAAAATGAGGTCTAAGCCACTTATCACTACCGGACATTGACTATCTTGTTTATGCTTTTCTACACTCTTTCCTAATCCATTGTCACAGTTAAGCACCACAGTAATCTGATGAGAGAGGGAGGGCAGATTTTTATTAGCAAAGGGATGTGTTTCCTTGGTCCCCTGACCCATTTTGTAACAAGGTCCAGCTCTTGAACGTTCTCTGGGTAAACCTAGACAGTTGCTTAATGACTGCTAGCCAGCTGCTCAAAGGTTTCTAGATGAGATCTAAAGGTGGTGCTTCACTGTTTCTAAATTTTCTGTGAGATGTGAAAGTAGACATTGTGAGTGAGGTCAAAACCTAAGACAATAAAGTATTAAATGTGAGATTTTAATGAACTCAGTGTATTTAGGTTTATCTTTAAATGATTAGAATCTTTACAAACATTTCTTCTTAAACTAAAAGATAACTGGAAATGAATCTTCTGGCAAAATATGAAAATCAGCTTTGCTAAAATAGCAGTACCTATCTAATGCATGTTGTGCTAATAACTTGCTTGTTAAGATACTTATTTTAAGAACATGGTCTTACCCCATTTATCCCAAATAGATTCTGGTCTTATCCCAAAATAATTCTGAGACTCATGTTTCAGAATTACCTTTAGAACTGATTTACAAGACACGTGAAAACATATCTTCTCACCCTAAAATGCAAACATATTCTGAACTCAAATGATTTTACCCAACTTGAACATTTCCCTTCCTTATTCACTAATTTAGCTAGTTGGAGTGGCTCTTCAAACTCAAATTCCCCTAATATGATATTAAAGACAACCACATCAAATGCTGTGTGTCCTTTTCCCACTGAATTCCAAAAATGTTGTGACCAGACGTAGAATTTTCAGAGAAAGAAAATAATTGTCACAAGTAATTAGAAAAGAAAAAGAAGACAGACGTCATTTGGACAAGTAATATCTTGTAAGATTATTGAACAACTTGGAAACTCACATCTTCTGTATAGACTTACACACACAGCTTTCCTCCTGTACCAGAGCACTTTGCCTAGTTACTTAGACTTTGGTGCCACTTAAGCAAAGATCACATTATTCATAGAAGAAGTTTTAAGGGGTGGTAATGAATCAACACTCCTGTTCATGATTTTGAAGCAATAATACATCATTTAAAGATAATGGTTTTTATTGTAAAGAAATTGCTAGATTAATATCTAAAAATAATTTCTGGTACAGCAAACTGGAGATCAAAACCAGCTAAATGGATATGTGTGTGTGTGTGTGTATGTTTATAAAGTCTTTACCATATTTGACAACATGAAATCATATCTGTTATTTTGAGTCATATTTAATAAGTAGGATAATACTCTTCCAGTTTATAAGAGATGCACAGATACTATTAGTATTATTTATCACAGGAACACAAATAGCAAAGGCTCTAAATAAATTGGCATTATCAGTTTAATAGTTTGCCCAAACTCAACCTTCTTGAACAGATTCCTGTGCCAATCGTTAACTACAATAAGACAACTTAGGGGAAGGCAGAAAGTATGAAATCGAAGTTAGTAAATTTAGATTCAACTGGGTATTTTAGACTTAGTCAAGTCACTTTGCCATTGCTAATGAAGATGCTATGATTAAAAAAAAAGTGTGTGGTTTGGTGAGGTGAGGTGTGGTCCAGAGAAGAGAGGGAGGTCGTGCAGCATTCACTGCCATCTTTCTGCAGGTGAGAGCAACCAGGACAGAGAGGGAAGCAGAAGCCAGAATAAATGTAGTGGCGTTATTCAGATGGTATCATTGTTCCCAGCGAGTCAGTCTTACACGGAGGACCTGACCAATGTGGTAAAAGGTGTCTGCAGGTAAATATGCCAACAACATGATTAAGGGAAGTGAAAGTTGTTATTAATGAAACAAATTGAGAAGCAAGAAAGAGGGCTGGAGGCTGTTGGATGGAAGCAAAATTAGTAATGCCCATTTTAAAAGAGAAGGAGAAGTGGTTCGGCATGCAGGCTTTTGACTGGAATAAATGAAAGAAAAGGCTGTAAATCAGTCATGTGATAAAGGGGGCAGGAAGCTAATGGTGTTTTGTTTCAAATTGTTAATGGCTGTTTTGTATTCCACTGTAAACCTTAAGTGATGGCTTTGTGTACTGCAGCATAGAAAACCTGACATTTCACTTTCCTGACTATAACAATCTCTACTTTACTAAGCCTTGCCTTTATTTCCTCTGCATTTAGGTACATTAGGTGTGAACTTAAAGTTGCAGCTATTCTCTATAGGGAGAGCCAGTTTCTCAATATTTTAACCTTCGATGATTAGGGTCCAACAGACGAGGAGAGAAGACATAAAAGACAAAAATAATAAGTAGGAATATTGGCAAGAAAAGACCAGAATATTTTATGATATTTTGCTATCTTGAAAAATCAGGTCTATTGGTCATTATCTTTTGTTGTTTCTGGGTAAGGGGATATTATTCCCAATCTGGAAATGCATCCTTCTGTTAAAGGTGAAGGCCTATTACTTGGAAAACTTCCTAAGTCTTCTGATAAAGACCAAGAAGCCATCCCAAAACTACATTAGAGATTACAGACTATCATGCTTTAGAGGGCTATCCTAAAGTGAGGTTTGGGGTGTTTCCTGAAACCATTGTAATGAGTTGATGGTCAATTAGCAATTGGTTGATATTACTTTGTATATATTTTTATGTTTCATGCATGTATGTATATTTGTACTGTATATCTTTTTTTCATTTTTAAATTTCTCAGCTTCTTTCAATGTCTCACTTTTACCCTTCTTTTCTCCCTTTCCACTCTCTAAATCTCTTCTACCTCCATGCAACTTTACTGGAAATCTGCATGTTCATTAGTCTTCCTTATATTAAAATTTTTAAAAAGCTTGTAATCAATTTTCAATTTGCTAGCTTTCTGATTTCACTGAGTGTTCTTTTACTCTATTGCACGTTGGAAAAACTCTATCTGAGGGTTCGGTTCAAAGAAGACTCTCTAAATGCCATTTGTTATAACGGTGTTTAGGAACAGGCTTTGGTGATTGACTCTTTACATCTATTTTATATATTTAAAATAGGTCAGACGGAAACACTTACCCTCCTGTATGCCACTTGCCTTAATGTAGCTCTATTATCTCCCTTGGTATCTTCTCGTTTTCATATTAAATAGCCCTCATCCTCTGAAGCTGTCCTGTTAGGAAATTGCTTTACAGTAATCACATCTCTTACCCTTCTCAAGATCTTTTCTATTCCTGCTTTGTCTTCTCAGAAAGTAGATGAGAAAAATGGAATGCGGTATGTAAAATGAGGGCATCCGTTATACCATTATGTGTTTCTGAATTTTCTTCTCATTCCTGTGTATGTGGGTCCAAAAAGAAGTCTGCAGTGCTATAAAAGCATTCAAAGCACCGACGTATCCAGGATGATAATAAAAAGCTATGTTATATTAGTCGTTACAAAGAAGCAGAAATTTTTTATCTAAGCAAATGCCACATCTCTTGCCAAAGAGTCATCTAGCTACCTTTCATCTGATGAATGTGCCTCTTTAGAATTTTTTCAGAGTCAGCATATCAGAACTGGATATAGACATAAGGGAAGGATTCTACCTAAGTCTTATTTTAAAGATGAAGAAACTGAGCCATTTTGCTAAGAAAGATCGATACTAGATTGTGTAGCTCTTAGGCCTGTACTGTTTCCATTTATCCTGTTGATGCCCATGGTATTGCCATGAGAGATTGGCATAACTGTTTATAATCTAGAACGGATTATTTTTCTCAGTCAAGTGTTGCATCAGCAACTAACCACTATAGCTCTAAAGTGGCAGGTGAGAGGAGGTGGAGAGAAGAAAGCATAGTATCTTTTTGCTAAGTTGGCCACCTTGACCATTTTCTGATTGACACGCTCCAATTGATACAGCATTCCATTTGACTGACATGTCTGTGTCAATCTTAAAACTGAGAGTCCTTAGTTTTAAGAAATTGAAGCTTTGGAAATAATTGAGTGATAAGGATAACACTTTCGATTTATATAGCATTTTCATTTACATGGTCTGATTTGATTTTTACCAGAAACTAGAGAGGGAGGAAAATAATTAAAGCCAACTAATTCTTTTTCGAGAGAAAGAAACAAACTTTGAGACATCTTAGAGAAGTATTAAATGTAACAATGTTTGTAAGTAGCTGAGAAATGTCTAGAATCCAGGTGCTTTGCTTCCCCTGACTCTCTTTTGCTATACCATACTACTATCTCCTTTTGACTTTTCTTGATGCAAACTTAATGCAGTACCAGATGTATTAGGTAATTCCAAATTTATATTCAGATGAAAATAGTGATTCACATATAATAATCAAAAGGGTACACTTCACACTTGGAATGATTCCTAAATGATTATCATTTCAGACACCACTCGTTTTAGCTACTGGCCATCTGTAGGTCACCATCTATAACGTAGTACTTCATTACACTCACATCTTTTCCATTGTCTCCATGTAAATGTCTGTGCTATTTTTACAAACTGCCTTACTCTGCCAGAAACCAGCATATCTTAAGTGTATAAGGAAGTATTTCAATGCTTTGAGCTCTACTCAGCCTTGATTCTGGGAAAACTTCCTGTTTCTAGATCCATAAGTCTATACCATAATTCTATCCATGAAATTTTGTTTTAATGTGACTAAGATAAATGGAACTCTTTGAATTCTCTTGTACTTAGCAATAAACCTTTTAAACATCACATTTAAAGATGTTTTTAAGACTGGGTAATCAGAATGAGTTGAGCATATATAATAACATTTTAATGTGAGTAATACAAGTGAAACATATAATGCAAGTCAGTGTATTGTGAGACAAGTTCATGATTTATTGTCCATTTTCATAAAGTGACTGAATCATTTTACCAACTTAAAGAAATCATTCTGTTTTCATTAAATCCCTGAGTTCCTGAGTAAAGTAGTATCAGTAATACTTCTTACAAATTGTTTTTATTGACATCTTTTATGTTCTTCAAAAGTTATAATTTCCTCATATGGACATTGTACATTTATTTTTATGTGTATTACTTAGTACTATTTGTATTAGATATTTTGAATTAAGTTTTTGTCTTCCATTGCGATTTCCTAAAGGGTTATTCTTCTTCAGTTCACATACATTTTATTAGATCAGCTCTCTGTACACCATGGCTTGCATAACTCATTCCAGGAGCCGCAGAACAGATGGAATGGGTTTAAATATAATCAGCACTCCCTGGCTCTCACCCCTGTAGAAGCAATTGGAAGGAATTCAGTACAAATCAATATCTAAGTACACATAATATGCATATACAGGCATTATTAAATAGTATAATGTATCTACTTATATATATATGTATGCATGTGTGTCAAATATATATATATGTGTGTATATATATATATGTAGAGAGAGATATAATATAGATACAGATATATTTGAGGAGAGAGAAAGTTTTCAAATGGCCACTTTTATGAGTATCTTTCCTTGTTTTTGAGCCAAGCCTTTTGCCTTGTTAATATACAAAAATTTGTGAGATTAAGTAATGCTCACCTGGGATTTAAGTCTCCATGGAAACAAGTCATCATTTCATCTCAAAATTGCAAGGTTTAGGAAGGGATCAGGAGTGAGCTAAAGATGTTAGTGTGAAAGATCCACCAATGATGGGATATAAGGAGAAAAAGAACAACAAAATAAAGCAGAAACTGGACCACACTGAAAAGATTTATACTGTAGGTACCATGTGTGCAACAGGTAGCCAGGTAACCTCAGCAAATCTACCTCGTGGCCTCCTCTTTGGCAAAGACTGATGAGTCCTAAATTATATATTTAATTCAAACAAATATCTCCTTTGCATTCAAAATGCATTGGACTTGTGTTTACCCATGTTTATATGTAATATAGCAAAGGAGCAGACTGGAGTGGGGTGCGTCAAATCTGTATTCCCAAAACCAATGCAGAATATTTTCGTGAGCCACATTTGTGTAAGGGAGCAAGTTTTACAATAGAGTGTCCTTTCCTTGTATATTCTAGGAATTCTCCAGGACCAACGTCTTATTTGCCCAACAAATGCTCTTAATTTCTTATATTTTTGATACTTTAATCTTGACCCAGCACCTAGAGCAGAATGTATCTATGCACATATATATATATACACACTAATATGTTTGCTTCTTCATCTTCTTTTCTTTTACTGTATTAACCCTAAAATAAAATAACCTTGAAATTTCCAAATGAAATGTGCAATTGGATACATGTGTCTTGTGTTCCATCTATGTGGCTAAGCTTATTTTAAGAATATTGAGATTTCTGGTTCTGGCCATAATGAATTAATTGGAGTGGATTATCTCCTTACCGTAAACAAGAGAACTGGGCAAAAATTGTAGGGCAACTGTTTGCAGATACTGGACAACAGGGAACATAAGACGATGGTTGATAAGAGAGGAGGAACCAGATGATCTCTAGGAGCAGCTTGCATTCACTTTCTAGCTGGCTGTATAAATAGAGCACACCAGTCTTACTGAGTGGAAGAGACAAAGATGGGTGTTTGTGCAAGCAGAGGTCATTTGATTTTGTAGGCTGGAGAGCTGGAGAAGATGGAACTGTGCAGAGAAATAATGCCAGAAATCTGCAGCGGAGTTACTTGCATCTTTGCAGAATATTGAGCACGAGCAAAGCGAAACCTCACGAAGCCAGGCAAACAGTGACGAGCCGTCGTAGAATGCGGAATTCCTAGAGCACACACAAGGTGGGAAGCCCTGTGCATTCTGACCAGACAGGAGTCTCCTTGAATACCTGGTGTATTCCGTATAGGAACTAGAAGGTTACAACTTAGTTATAGGACTCACCAAACTCAAAATGAAGGATACTCTAAAATTAGCCCTAATAATTCTTAAAAACAAGCCTCAAAAGGACTTGTAAATAGCACATATAAAGAACACTTACCACCCCAAATAAGCTGGCAAACATCATGTGAAAATAAAATTGCAAAGAATTTGAAAAGATACTTCACTAAAGAAGACAGCCAATAAGCCTGCGAAGAGGTGCTCAACATCATTCATCAACTTGAATGTGCAAAATAAAACCACAAAGAGATGCTGCTGCACACTCAGTAGGATTACAAAAATTAATAAGTACTGATAATATCAAATGTTCATAATAATGTAGAACAATGCCTATGTGGATATAAAATGGTTCAGCATTTTGGAAGAATGTGAGGCGGTTTCTTGTAAAATTAAACTTCTGCTTTGACCATATGACCTGGAAATGTCAAACCTAGGCATTTATACAAGAAAAATGAAAACATGTGTCTACACAAAGATTCGTAAGTGTTCATACCAATTTTTATAATAGCCTTAAACTGGGAACATCATTCACCAGATAAATGGATAAACAAATTGCTGTAGATTCTTATAATGGAATACCATTCATTAATGAAAGGATCCAGCTATTGCTAAATGCAATATGAATGCATCTCAAAATTATACTGAGCAAAATAAATGAGATATAAAAGGATATATAATGTGATTTCATTTATATGAAATTTAAAAAAGGTACATCTGATCTTATTGACAGAAACCAGCAAATCAGTAGTTGGTGTCAGGAGTGGAGTAGGTAATTCTCTGCAAAGGTATGTGAGAGAACACTGGGGTTCTTTCTCTTTGGAGTGAAGAACATGTTATTATATATCTTGGTTGTGGTGGCAGTTACATGGATTCATGTGTTTATGAAAACTCATCAAACTGTGCACATAAATACATACATGGTGTATTTTAATGATTTCAAATTATACCTCAATAAACTTGATTTAAAGAATAGACAACCTATAAAGTCAGGCAAAATAAAATAGAAAAAAATAATGTTGTTTTCCCCACTGAAATACTTTTTGCCCATAAGAAAGAAATGACTCATCTCATCACTGGGAGTCCCATACTTTCATTAATTTTTGTTCCCAAACTGGTGAAATGATGCTGGGACTATTATGAGTGGCATAGAATACTCCCCTCTTGAGGCAAGGTTCTGCTTTGAAAACATATCTTAATACTCTTAATCTTATTATTCCCTAAAGAATGATTTTAGGATGAAAAAGCATGGTAGGAAATGTATACTTTTCTTTTTTGGGTAGTTTCTGAGCCACATCTTAGTTCATTCTATGTATTAATTAATTCTGTCTACCACTTAACTGTATTATTAGTTGCTCACCAAAGCACAAAGAGGGAGAAGGAACCAGTGACCACTCTATTACACTACATAAACACCTACTCTGTGCCCTCCAGGTCTTTCAGGTCTTTACGCATCATGGCAACCACATCAGGTACCCTAAATCAATATAGTTTTGTTGATTATCTCAGAACTGGACAGTGTTTTGAGTCAGAGTCCATCATGTCCTGATTATCTGTGCCACCTCAGGGGGAAGTGCATGACATGGCTACTCTCAAATGACAAATGATCTGAAAATAATTTAGCCTTGAAATACATTTTTGTGTGTAACATTGAGCATTACTGCACATTATGCTCCAGCCAAATAAGCCTGCAAAGACTTTACTCTAGCAGAAGAACTGAGTAGTTTAGGTCTTTGCAGTGGTCAGCAAACTTGTTTTGATAAACGACCAGATAGTAAATATTTTAGACTTTGTGAGCTATATGGTCTCTGTCGCAACTACTCAGTTCTGCCTTTGTAGACATAGAACAGCCAAGGATGTAAGCAGTCATAGACAATATGTAAATGATAACTGTTGCTATCCTCCAATAAAACCTTTTTTATAGGCACTGATTTTGAATTTGACAAAATTCTCATGTCACTAAACATGATTCTTTTAATTTTTTCAACCATTTGAAATTACAAAAATCATTCTTAGATCACAAGCTATACAAAAACAGGTGGCAAGCTGGATTTGACCCATGGCAGTGCTCTGCTGTCTCCCCAGTTATGTTCTGTCTGCCCTCAGTGTAACCTCAGACTGATGCCAGGGCTTGGCCAAACTGATGGGTTCTTTTTCTTTCAGTTTCTTTTTTAATCCTCTGCTTCATCTAACTGCTTTTTCTTCCTTCTTTTATTTTGAGTGTATATGTATTTTCTCCTTCCCACTTTTCAAGAAAGATAACTCTGTTGGTTAGAAGCTGCCCTAGTCTAATTGCTGTGGGGCAGTTGGTTGATAAAAGAAAAAAATAAATAAAGATGTTAACGACATGAACAGTAAGTTAATAAGCAGATGGTGACAATTTGGACAAGAAGAGGAACACCACACCTTCTGACTCTAATATATGGACATAGTTACCATGTGGGGTATAGGCCAGTCACCCAAATGTGTATTAAATACGTCCATGTTCTAAGAACCGGGCTAGGCTCTGAAGGTACAGTACTGAGCACAATTCAACATCACTTATGGTCTCCTGGACTAGCAAAATGTAATCAAATAACCCTGTAAATCATAACTAAGGTAGGATGTATGGAAAGAAAGTAAATGTAAGAACATGTAACAGGGTCATATGACCTAATCTGAGTACTCGTGGATATCTCCCGTGGAGATGGCATTTGAGCTGAGATCTGAAGGATGGAGATGGATCTATTAGTAAAGGAGGAAGCCAGGAGTTGCTTCAGCGGGACGGACCAGCATGCACAAGGCATGTTTGAGGAACTGACATTGGCCAGTGGGTGTCAGTTGGAGAAACCAAGTGGAAAAGCAGTGTGAGAGGAGGTAAAGAGGTGTGTGTGTGATGGGCCCGTCTTGCAGGGCTTTGCAGGCATAGTGAAGGCACAGGCCTTCAGAGGACACTGGTGTGCATGGACGGAGGAATACATAAGTGTAGTGTGATGGCCAATTTTACATGTCAATTTGGCTGGGTCGCAAGAGGCCCGGACGTTTGGTCAAACAGTATTCTGGCTGTGTCTGGGAGGGTGCTTTCGGATACGATTCACATTTGAATCGGTAGACTGAGTAAAGTAGATTGCCCTCCTAATGTGGGTGGCCCTCCATCAATCAACTGAAGACTTAAATAAAGCAAATGCTGAGTGAGAGAAAACTTTACCTCCATGGCTGGCTGAGCTGAGACACTGGTCTTCCCCTGCCCTGGGATTAGAACTTCATCACGGGCTTTCGTGGGTCCCAACTTGCTAAATGAAATCTTGGGACTTCTTAACCTCCATAATTACGTAAGCCATTTCTATATAATAGATCTCTTTGTATATATGAAAATAAAATAAGAGAGATTTTATAAGCATACATATATATGTATATTTAATGTATGTTTATATGTGTATTTATATGTATATGTATATTTATATTTATATTTATATTATTTATTTTCTGTTTAACCCTAAATGATACAAAGGTGAAATATGGGGAATCCAATTAGTAATTCATTATAGAAGTCTGGACGAGATATGGTGGTAACTTGCATCTGGACTTATCAATCAATATGGAAAATAGTAGAAATTTTCACTAATTATATAGAAAATAAAATATGGAGATATATAGATGATGAATTGTATGGGAATGGCAATGGGTTAAAGAGGAGGCGGGTATTGAGGATGATTCCTGGACTTATGATTCCCACAGTTGGATGAATGGGTCCATAAATACCCCCTGAGGTGGTGACTACAGACACAGACTGAGTTCCCTGTGAGGAGGGGCGGCTGATCAGTCAGTCAGTTTGCACCGAGGGAAGTTAAAGTGTCATGAGAGGAAAAAAAGATTGTTTAGATGTTCAGGTATCATCTAGGTAGGTAGTTGCTTACATATGGGTTTGAACCTGATGGATAAGTTCACAGTATACAGATATTTTTTTGGTTAATTGACAAATAAGTGGGTCATTGATAATCTATAATATGACTGCCTACAGAGAGCATATTTAACAAAAATAAATAAAATAGAATCACATGAGGCTAAACTTTGAGGAACTCTGGTATTTGATGACCTACAAGAAAAAGAGGAACCCAGTAAAAAGATAAAGAAGCTGTATTGGAGGTAATGAGAAGCTTAATGGAGCAGGTGCTTCAGGAAGGGAGCGCCGTCAGCATCGCCGTGTGCTCCTGAGAAGTCACGTGAATGAGGACTGAACAAGTCCATAGCATTTAGTGATATGCACGTCATTGGTGATCTTAGAAAAAACTTTTCTGCATGGATAATGGACATAAACCCAAATGCATGAAATTGAAAATGGGTATAAATAAAGTAGAATATGTGTATACAATTCTTGAAGGATTTGGCTGTGAAAAGGGTCCAAGAGTTAAGGAAGTAGGTGAAGGATGTAGAGGCGGGACAGATCGCGTTCGCTGATGAAGCTTAGAAGGTGCTGCTTGGATACATTTAAATAACAAATGGTATGATGTGATTAGGATGGAGAGACTGCGTATGTTAGAGGAAGAAAAATGGTTATTAGTGGTTACTGAGCCTTCATTTTCTTCCCGGGACCTGAATTTTATTACATGATCTGTGGGTGAAATGATTACGTGGGTGAGTATTGGCCTCAGAAGAAGACAACGGAAACTGGTTTTGTACTTTCAGGTCGGGTTTAGATAGTCAGACTGGGAAGATGAAAAATAAGAAGGGTCACTGAAAGGTCACATAAGAACAAGGCTGATTCTAGCTTCTGTTGTGCTCTGTGCTTCTGAATCCCAACCTTTTCACCCACCCTGAATATCTTTCAACCCTGTGCCTTTTTTTTCTCCGTAAATCTTGCCTCTTCAGTGTCTCATAGACATTCTACTAAATGCACTATTTGCAAAACATTGGTTATTAATATATTAATCCCAGCAGGAAAACAATCTCTCCTCAGCTCCAGTGGCCCTTAATTTGCCTATATCTGAAGTCATATATTTTCCTCCAGTTAAAGAGGACATTTAAATTCATTAAAACCCTAAACTAGGAGACTTATTTCTCTAGGCTCTAATTTCCATCCAAACGGTGGGGAAACAGGACCCCAAGTTATCCCCAGAGCAAATCATATATAAATCCAAAGACTCTTAAGACTTGGAGCCTTTCGTAAGGTCTACCATTGGAGCAGGTATAAGTTTTTAAGCCAGTTAACAAAAAACATTGCTCCGTGGAGGCAAAGATCTTATATAAGTTATGTGCCACTCCAGAGCACCTTCGCATAGTATAGAAGGAAATGTTTGCTGAAGGAGTAGTGACTGATGTTCTCTCAGCACAAACTTGCATTTTGCAGAAGCTACATTCCCCAAAAGGAGTCAACAGCGCTGCATTGAAACAACTTTCAACGTTATTCTCCAATGTCATCAGCAGCACATAGTGCTTCCTTACTCTCAGAGGCTCTGATGTGCAACATTTAAGGCTTCAGAGGTGCCTTGTCAAGGAGTGTTTTATCTTTGCTGCCCTTGTCATTGTGAAAAACAAAAAGTGTCCCTGGACCCAACAGGCAATGTCTAGCTGAAGACCCCAGACTACTAAGAACAAGTAGCAAACATTAAGCTCAAAGAGCCTGCTTTAATTCGACCCGCTAACTCGGAAGGCAGGTAGAGGATATGGCTGACCGAAAAAATGAGATGCAATTCATTTTCTGAGGAAAAAGTACAGAAATGGCAGTGGGTTCTCTGGGCAAAGTAATCATTTTTGTGGTAACAGGTGAACTTTCAGGCAGTGGGTAATGAGACAGGTGCAAGGGTCAAAGTGTTGTAAGCATGAGATAACAGAAATGCTGCCCCATCTGCCTACCCTCATTCTTAAACTTCTGTTATCCAGAGGAGAGATTTTTAGAGGGACTAAGGCATAGATTGTCATATAAGTTATCTAAAAGGATCAGTGTCAACAGGAAGCAGAAAGAACGAGAAGGTGACAGAAGTCCTGCTGTCAGGTTGTCATGGGAAAGGAGCGCATCAGGAACACTGCTGTCACTGCGTGTGTGGGTACACACGCACACACAGAGCGAAAGCCCAGACCTTACTCTTGCATGAACCATACACCCATTTGTTTTAAAATTCTTGGAATAAGAAATGCTGATTTCTTTTTTTAATCAGCTTCTAAATGATGTAGGAAAAATGTTGAAAACAAACACATTGCCTAGTCCCACACCAGCAAAGCCGACAGTTTGTGTTTTGAGAAGGTTTCATTTGACTGGTTTAAGTTTCGAGATAAGTGATTTGTCAACCTTCAAAAGACAATGGCCTTGAAAAATTATCCAAATACCAATGAGTCTTTTGCCTGTGGAGAAGTGCGCACCCCAGCTTCGCCAGCGCCCACAGCAGGTTCACTGGAGCACAGCACCTGGATGGAGGCTGCGAAGACCTTGGAAGTCCCTTGGAGCCTGAAATGGGATGCGAAAGTGGACTTTGCTCCCAAAAGGAAATTAAGCTAACAGAGTGCTGCATAGTTAATGAAGTCAAGCACCAGGTTTATTGAAGAGGTGAATCCTTTTTAATTAGTGTAGTAATAGATTATGTAAAAAAATACTTTGGGAGGGCTAAAGGTTCTTGGAAATAATTTATAGCCTCAAGCAATATATTGGTCTGCTAGGGCTGCCATAACAATGTACTACAGACCAGGAGGCTTAAATAGCAGTATGTTATTTAGTCACAGTTCTGGAGGCTGGAGCCCAGGGGTGTCAGCAATGCTGGCTTCCTTTGAGGACCATGAGGGAAAGTTCTATGCCATGACTCTCTCCTTGGCCTACAATGACCACCCTCTGGCTGCCTCTTCACCTGGCTGTGCTCTGTGCGTGAGCAACCCTGGTGTCTCTCTGTGTGTCCAGATTTCCTCTTTTTATGAGGACACCAGGCAGGTTGGATTAGGGCCCAACCTAAAGGCCTCATTTTAAATTCATTACCTCTTTAAAGGCCCCATCTCCAGGGATGGTCACATTCCGTAATGCTGAGGGTCAGGACTTCAGTATATAAATTTGGTGTCAGGGGAAAATTCAGCCCACTGCAAGTAACTTAAAGATACTTCCTAAAATCCTGGTTCGTTCATTTGTTTGTTTTTGCCATGTTGCTCCCAAATAAAGGATTCTGTAACTGGCCTGGTCACAGTTACTGACACTTGGGGTAGAAAACTCTTCATTGTCCAGAGTCTTTCTCTTTGTTATCGAACGTTGAGCAACATCGCTGGCGTCCACCTGCCGGGTGCCAGCAGCTCCCCCGCAGCAATGATGACAAGTTACAATGTCCCCAGACGTTGCCAGATGGCCTTTGGGGTGTGACATCACCATCTGTTGAAAACCAGGGCCCCGATGTGAAGGAAATGAGAAAAATGGTGACTAGTGCGAGTGTTGAGAATGACTGGGGCAACCGTGACCTTTCTTCTGAGGAGTACTGTCCCTGTTAGAGCTGGATTGGCCTGCGTTTGCATTCTGACTCTGAGAAGTGCTCGCTGTATTGTTTTAGGCAAGTTTCTCTGAAAACAGACCTCTCTGTCTTAGATGCATTATCTGTCAAATGGCAGTCAGGGTCATGTGTCCACGGATTTTTGTGGTAATGAATGAAGAGCTCACATAGCACCTGGTACGTAATGACTATAATGGAAGTCTTCGGTTGTAGAAGTAATAGTAGGGCTAGAAGCGGTAGTAGAAGAATTCTAAAACTGTTAAAAAAGTGGCCTCGTTTCTAAATGGTGTGATGCTCGACTCGTTTCTAAACTGTGTGATGCTCGAGGGCTGAGTGGAACTTTGCCTTGCCAACTCGATGGGTAAGGTATTTGACAGTTCTTGAGAACAGATCTTCTAAGTGAAGATCTGTGAATGCATATCAACCTGGTAAATAAACTCCCTAAAATCTGCATTCAACTTTTAAAGAATATCTTCCTGCAGATATAATTTTTAATCATGTTCACTTCGAGACCCACAGACCACAAAAATGTAAAGTGCTGTGTCACAGATATTAATGAATCAAAATCCAAAATCCAAAAGTTGGTCTCTTTGGGAAAAAGTGTGAACATGATAAACCATTAACTAACCTAGTCATGAAAAAAAGGAGGTGAAACTCAAATACACAAAATAAATAAAAGCAAAGGATGTGAAAGAATAACTCCTCAGAGACTTTGTTCATTTGTATGCTAACAAATAAATACTGATTATATGTATTGATATTATTTTGGCAACCGTAAGGTACACGATGCTTAAACCCTGATCCCTGCCTCTTCCTGCCCTCCTCCTCTGACAGCATGTGGCCTTGAGAAAGCCAGGTGGCCTCCTAGCCTGGGGCTGTTGCCTGGACCCATCAAGTCACTAGCTAGAGTCCTCTCCCCATCTCCTGTCCAGTCCCAGGACAAGAGCCCAAACAGCCTGTAATTCCCTAAAACAACTGGTCTGGGCCATGGTACCTTAGCGGTTGTTTTTATAAAGCATCTGTCTGCCCATCATGCATCTATTAAGACTGTGCGTCTAAAGGGTGATTCACTTCCTCCTCCTTAGCCACAAACAGCACTGCTCTATCCATTAAGGATGGTATCATGCTTAGTACAGCTCATTAGAAGCATTCCCATTAAAATATTAGAGTCAGGATTAAGCCAGTATGCCCTTTAACACCAATGGTGTTTAACATTGTCTGGACATATTAGCCAACAAAATTAGAAAAAGATAGATGCATTGGGAAAATTGGAAAGGATCATGTAAATGATCACATTTTGCAAATGGTAAATTGTTTTTGTGGAAACCCCAAGAAAATCAACTGAAAAACTCTTGCAAATGATAATGTGGCAATTTAATTATTTGGAATTAGCATGCAGAATGTATATATGTTTATATATATTTATAAACAATCACAAAATATGATGGATATGGCCCATTTTATAAAAGAAAATAGAAACATGTTAAAATTAAAGTAAAATATTAGGAATACAGATACATATAGATAAGTATATATATAATAAATATAAATACCTATTTATCAATTATTTGTAAAAGTGCATATGAAAAACACTGCCTCTGAGGGTGTCAGTTGAATAGCTCAGGGTTATCAGAAGGGGACTTACTTTTCATTTTCTACCATGCTGCAATTTTGAGTTTTGTACCATGTGCTTCTAAATTGCCTAACTAAAATACATCTAAAAATAATCACTTATTTTGATTAATAATGCCAGTATCCAGAACATCCTGAATTAAACTTTCCTTCCAGGAACAACAATAAGTTTAATTGAGAAAGACTCAACCCACACAATGGAATGAGAACCACATGTAATTTAAATGGGGTTAATGTTAAGCAAAATTATATACAATAAACAATAAATGATGTTTGTGGTGTCTCTAATGTAAACATAAATTTCCTCCCAGCTAAAGAATTGTGGAAACTCTTAGTAAAAATATCTTCAGAAATAGTCTCTCTTAGGCTGGATTCTTTCAGCCCACGGTGTCCAAATTACCATCTGCTGTCTGTTCCAACCAGAAGTTGTTTCATACTAATTCAGTCCTTAGTTGACATGGCCTTTATTAATATGTTTAAAACAGTATTCACTTTCTTTTAAGGTTCACCTTAAGTCACAACCTCTAACCTGTATCAGAGGTATTCACTGCACACTCATACCAAACACTTCACACATTTGCCTTCCACAATATTGTTTGAATTCCTCTCTCCCTGTTTCTCATTCCCTCAGTTCTGAAAACCACTCAATCCCATTCTGGGTGTTGGGATGATGGTTAACTATTTCTCAGTTCTCCCCCACGCTATGGGGATAAAGCTGAGTTCTCCTTTTAGAGGAAGGGTCACTACCTAATGGTGGCACAGCTGAAAAACAATAACCTGCCATGCGTGTATTTGAATGACATTAACACTTTTTGTCATTAAGCAGAAACACTTACTCTGTTAAATTGCCATCAGGAACATGAACATCTTTGCAGTTTTACTCTTTATTCACCCCATGTGCAGTATAGGGTGGGCTGCAGAAATATTTTACCATTTCCTTATTGTTTTCATGTTTGTCACCTTATACATAGTCTTCTTTAAACAAACTTTGAAGTGGTTATTAATATCACCATTTTATGAGAGATTAGGGCTTTGAGCTCTGTTCATGTAAAAGAACACTGTAATTGGTAATCAATATTTGTGTAGCTATTCTAAGTCATTTTCCTCATTAAGAGAGAAAGTTGACAGTAAGTACCTCCAGGAAATTGAATAGATAATAGAGCAGAGTGGTTAAGAACTAGACCATGGTGTGAAATAGTCCTGGATTTAGGGCATGGCTTTGCCATTGATGAGATATATGGCCTGGGCAGGTTATCAAGTGTAATAATCCTGTTTCTTCATAAATATGTTGAAGAGCAGAATGACCCTTAGTGCATAGGATTGTTTACTTGTTCATCCAGCAAACATTTTTGAGATTCAACAGCATGACAAATGGTATGGTTATTATGGTAAGTAAAACAGAAATAATGTCTTCTTTCATGGAGTTTAAAGTCTAATTGAGGAGACAGGGATTATTTGAACGAGAACACTAATGTGTAAAATTAACACCACTACAGTTACAGTGAAGTACAGTTCTGGGGCCAGAGCATCACACACGGCCCGTCTCTGGGTCTTCACGCTTACTGTCGCCTCTGCCTGCAATGCTCTGCCCTCTGAAATCTGCGAGACCATCCCGTGTCCACTCCCACCTCTCCCTGCCTCACCTCCGTAGAGAATCCTTCCCTGGCTCCTTTGTCTAAGTAGTGCCCGCACTCTCATCTCTCGTTTCTTTCTCTCATCTCTTACCCTGCTTTATTTTTCTTCGCATCACTTACTCTGACATACTGAGTATTTGCTTATTACATGTCATCTGCCTGCCATCATCAGAACATAAGCTTCACAAAAGCCAGAACTTTCTTTAGTTCCTGCTGTGTCCCAGCACTTAGAGAAGGGCCTGGCACAAGGTGAGCACAAAAGAACTGTGGGTCTATAAATAAATTAATAAACAAATTAATTAACAGTAGGGAGATTTGAAGTTAGTGAAGACTTCCCTGAGGAAGTGATGCTTGGCTGAGGTAGAAGAATAAATAGAAGTTAATTATGCAGAGCAGTGTTGGATGAACATTCCAGATGGAAGACAGCAGGTACCAAGGCTTGTGAAATAGGAGTGTGTGTGGTAGGTCACAGGTCCTGAGCAAGACTGGTGTAGCTGGAGTAAAGAGATTTAAGGGGACCGTAATGCTGGAGGGGGCGTTCAGGTCCAAGAAAGTTCACTGTGGATTCAGTAAGACCAAATAATGACAATGGAACACGGGGTGTAAAAGGGTTTATACCGAGCATTAGTCTCACGGTGGCAGGTCGAGTCACATCAGTATCAGCAAGTCTACAGCTCCCCTCAGTCTGTCCCCACCACCCAGGGAGAGCGCGGGGTGGGGCTCTTTATGCTGCGACACAGACAATCACAGCTCATTGCCAACAGGTGTGTAAGCAGATGCCTACACAGTAGGCCAGTCATATCATTGCATGGGCGCCGTGGGCAAGCACACTAGGGTCGGGTGAGGATCCTGGCCATGGGAACTTCCATTTTCCCTACAGGGATTATAAGGGAAAAAGCCGAGAGAAAGATGAGCTGGACCCTGCTGGCCCCTGAGGGTATGTTAAAAGATTTTGTTTGTTTGCATACCAGTGACAAGGAAACATAAAGTTTGAAAGGGAAGAAGGTAGGTTGACAGGCAAAAATGTGATCCGATTTTTTATTTGAAAATTTCACTTTCACTGAAATTGGAGTGGTGGTAGGCAGGATAATGACCCTCCAAAGATAGCCAGGCCTGAATCCCCAGAGCCTAACAATATGTCAGGCCCCGTGGGAGGAGGCCATGAGCCGAGGAAAGCACATGGCCTCTAGCAGCTGGAATAGACAAGGAGATGTGCTTTCCCTAGGGCTTCCAGAGGGAAGGCAGCTGGGCTGACACCCTGACGTTAGCCCAGGGAGACCCATTTTGGGCCTCTTAAACCTACAGAACCATACAATAAAAAGCATGTATTGTTTTAAGTCAATAGCATATAATTTGTTACAAGAGCAACAGGGAACTAATATAGAGGGGGTTGTAAGAGTTGATGGTTTTATGAATTGCATGAGATTACATACATAAAGCACTTTAAGTGCCTGTTCCTAATAAACACTTATTAAATATAAACTTCTGCTGTTTTTGTTGTTGACATCATTTTTAAAATTGTTAATGTCTCTAAGAAATATGTACTTATTGAATACAAGGAGCTGTGCCTAATGTACATTTTCCTATACTGAAAACCGTAATCAAACAAAATTTATGGGTGTCTTGCCAGTGGATTTCAGCCAGAGTGCTTGATTCAGTGGGACCAAATAAGGACAATGGAATGTTCTTGGGGTGAAAGGGTTTATACCCAACTTTATTCCCTTGGTGGCAGGTCAGTCACTAGAATCCCATTCACTCGGGGCGAGTCTGCAGGCAGCAAGCCGGTCTCTGCCTCTGGGCCTCTCCACCCCCATAACGGTCTCAGTCTCCATCCTCTGTGCTGCCACCACTCCAGCCTCTACGCTCCTGCAGCCATGCAGCCCAGAGCACTGGGTGGAGCTCTTTATATAGAGTCAATAATAACATATTGCCTACTCGTGTGCAGTGGGCAAGCCGAATAGGGTCAGGTGAGAATCCTGGACATAGGAACTTTCATTTTCTCTACAATGGATCTTGCGAAAGACCCTAATGGACCTGAAGGACCTTGACTCCTTCCACCTTTCACAAATTCTAATTTTACATGAGGTGCAGAACATAAAACATTTAAGAGCCATTTTGCATGCCCCTTCCTGATTCTGATATGATATTTGTTCTTCTAGGCCCTGCTGCTGACATGCAGGAGGCCGAGAGGGAGGACACAGTCTGCTCTGTACTCACACATTGTAAAAATTCATAATGATGATGGTTTTTATATGACCTGATTACAGAGAGACCCAAATTAAAAACAAATGGTGTTCACTCAAATGTATAACAATGTAGCACTAGTTGGTGGACAGACAACTGTCACAGATTGGAACAGAAAATCACAATCCTAAGTACTAGGACATTAAAATACTAAATTAATAGAAAAACAACTGCAGTTTCTTTCTACTCCAAGGATTATAGCCGTCATCTGTAAAGATAATTAGGCTCTTGTGTTCTTAGTTTCTCTGGAGCCTTGGTCTACCCAGCCTATTAAGATGTGCCGTCTACTCGCTATTCATTCTTTCTTTCTGATGACACTAGCTTACGTCTCTAATCATCATTTGATACATCCTAGTGTAAAATGTGATAGAATGAAGAGCCAATGGTAGTTTTTGGCAAAGGAACTTGCCTTAACTACTTAGGAAACTAAGCCTTAATTAGAAAATAATAATGAATTACGGGAAGAAAGAAGTATTTCAAGACATCCGGCTTGTGTTGTTCATCCCTCTAGAAATGGAAAGAACTAATCTTTACTCAGGTGCAAAAGTCCCCTTTCTTAGAAGCCTCACTCTACTAGATGCTATCTATTTAAAAAGTCTCAATGATCTCTCAAAGATGACTTTGAAAACCACTCAGTATAGAAGCAATTCTGGTGTGATTTAAAAACTGAAGAGATACATCATCGAGGACACAGGATCTTGGGTGACTTGACTTTCATCTGCTCCTGCAGCTTAAGCCCTTCCTTATGAAGGGCTAATGCCCCTCTATGGCTTTCCTCTTTTTTCTGCTGTACCAAAATGTATTGTCAGAAATAAAATATGGTGATTCTAGCTAGGAGTAACAAGGGCAGATGGAATTCTAAACTACAAAGATGCCGTATTCCTAGATGAGAAGTGCTTTCTTTATTCCAGTTGAAATTCCATTTTTGGCAATCATGAAAGCTAATAAAGCTGAGGTTTATAATGAAGAGCAAAAATCATTCTTATTTGATTTGGTCATCAATGGCGTTTATAAAAGGGTGATAATCAGACATTTAGAATCTGTGATTACATAGTAAAAACCGTATTAGTTCATTAACAAAATGCCTTTGGAAAATCTTTGTTGGGGTGTCGAAAGTTCAGAAATAACAGCAATAAACCAATGAGTTGCTAAAGTGGTAATTAGTAAAAGTTTATTGTGCACTCACCAAAAAGACACTTTGAAAACTGGGAGCGCTCAAATCAAACCATGTAATGAGGCTCAGGGATATATTGTTATAAAGCAGTGTATGCAGTGAGAAGTCGTGACTTTTCACAGTGATTGGCTATAATATTAAAATTTTGTTAAATGATAGGGAATTTTTCAATGGTTACCTCCTGTGAACTGTGGGAAACAGTTCAAGTTTTGTTTATGATTTTCAGTGGCATAGGCAAAAATTGGTCCAAGCCAAAGTAGTTTTGCAAAATAAGCCAAAATTAATTAAGCTTTGTTTGTATGACCAGTCTTGTTTGCTCAGGGAATCGTCAAGATTGTTTTCCATTTTCTTTTTATTTTAACAAAACCTAAAACTTTGAGTTTTGTGTATTACGATATATCATGAAACATAAAAAGTGTGTTATATTGTAAAAAAAATGTAATACGTTGCCAAGTTTGTAAGGCAATATTTGCTTTGTGCTAAATATAAAGTCATGGATTAATGTGTAGCTCTGCAAGAGGGTTACTGCTGGTTTCGTGTGAACAAAAATGTCAGGAGGGATGTGTCTACCATCTTAAATGGCATGCAGGAAGAGCGCTGAAAGTCGGGGCTTGGATCCAGTTTGGATTTATTCCAGGGTCCTGCATTATAATGATGTTGAGCCATGCAAAATACTGCTATTCAGGCATCCAGGAGATTCTAGGGTGATTCTGTGAAACCTAGAAGGCCTCAAATCTTGGTGTGTTGAAAAACAAAAAAAAAACAACACCAAAAACCCCTGGAGTGATGGTGGTAGGGGTGGGGGGGCAGGGAATGCCCATGTATTCCCTGCATTTTCATTCATCTGGACCAGGGACTGATGGGATTGTTCGCACACACCCTTGCTCAGCTCTCCAAATGTATTACATACAATCTTGCCTCCTTTGTTCTTCCCCCTAATTGCTTAAAATTCATTGCGTTGGGTTGTTTATTACTCTTAAGATTTTATGGACAACCTATCAGAGCTCTTGTCTCTGACTTTACAGGCTAGAAAGGTCAGCAGCAAAATCTGTTTACATGGCTGTTGAATAGGACTCAAAAGATTAGTGACAGAGGGTGCTGATGGGGTGACCTTAAGAAAAATGTCAGCCGGTATCCATTTAACGCCCAGGGAGGCATCCATTCTTCAGCTTAATTTTTACAATTTATCTTCATTTTTGCCTGACTTCTGGTTGAGAACACTTATTAATTGTCTCATAATTGTCCATGATTCTGTGTCTTCAAATTATATATCCCTTGCCTCTATTTTAGACTATCAGTAGTTTCTGAACCTTTTTCCTTAACCTTTCCAAGCCAAGCTTTGGCTACAGGTGATTGATTCATACTTTGTGCGGGGTCGTCCTTAGAAATGATCAAATCAACTTTAAGATGCTTTGTGGATTATAGAAGGAAGTTTTTTTTTGTTTTTTGCTTATTTCATTTTGTCTTTAACTCCATGAATATTTTGGCCCCATATTTGATCATTTTGTTTAGTCATGTACTGTAATTATCTCATGAGTGATATTGGGCAGGGTAATGAGTATTTAATATTTAATCTCTTCTGTAATTGAAATGGGATTAGTATAGGGGCCAGTTTTTAACTGTTAGTTTCTGTTAAATCTCTTCTGCAGGCGAGTGCCAACCCCTGTGGCTGGTGGTAAAGTGTATTGCTTTTCTTGAAGGTGACTGTATATTGTTGCTGATTCTCTTGTAGATCAGGATATGGGGGAAAAAGAAAGAAGAAAAAAACCTTTCATCTCTTAATCTCTTCAAACAACCTGAAGAATATTTGGGAGATATAGTCTAGAAATGAAGTTAGTTCAGTACCTTTGAACATTCCATAGTATATTGTCACTGCTAAATGTCAGACTTTTGTCTCACAAGGGGTTTAACTATGATAGAATCCCTCAGTCTCTGGGAAAGAATCAGAAATTTCTTTAATTATACATGCTTCCTTTTATTTTTCTAAATCATCATTTTGATAGATTGTACAACTCTCTGCTTTCCTTTCCATTTTTATGGTAGTTCATTCTTATAAAGGATTCAGTTTCCCTACATTTGCAATAAATCAGTTCTAATAATAATTTCAGGAATACCCTGGCATGGAAATGTATGGGCCTCTTATTACTACCTAAAGTGATAATAGCACCTGTCTTTCAAGTGACAATATTCCTTCAAAACCACCTATGATGACCTATTTCCCTTAAAATTTGTGAAGGCTTCTACATCCTAATGTAATTCTTGATTCATTCTTCTGGTAAATTCCAAGAAGATTGGTTTTTACCGTTTGCTAAATGAATTTGGATGTATTGGTGGCTTGGAGTCATGATATGAGTAGGGAATGGACATTTTAAGTGGCTACGTCTTAACTTCTCAGTGGCTAAGTATCTATAAGGTCAGATCTATTAAAAAAATACCACTTAGTTAGCAGACAAGGGCAAATTTCAGTGTTAGAACTGAGATTTATAACATTTGGCATAAAGAATTTGGGCCTTGTACTCTATGCTTGAGACATAGGGTCTTACCTTGAACTATTTGCCTCCTAAATGAGAAGAGGGTATACAATTCAGGAAACTCATAGTAAGCCAACCCCAAATATTTCTTTGGGTAGAAATGCAGGCTAAGTGGATTCAATCTGTTCTATACTCTGGATCCAAAATCAACTTTTACATAGAAAGTTGGACATATTTAATAAGTATTTTTATAGTTTTGAGGATAGTGTATGGTTATACACTCCATAATAAAATAGTCTATACCTATAGTAGATTTTAGAGCCAGATAGACCTAGGTTCAAATCTTTGTGCCAATGGTTAGTAGCTGTGGAGCCTTGGGTAAGGTAGAGATTCCTTTCAGAGTTCCCCACTATTAAAATGGGAGACAAAGTATTAGCCTATGGTTGATGAGAGGGTCCCATGGGGGTAGAATGCCTTAACTTAATAGATGCTCAACAAATGGTTAAAATAATCCATAAACAGTGGTATTATGGCTAGACAAAGTAGTAGGTACTTTGCATAATCTCATTTAATATTCAGATAACCTGGAGTTGGGTGTCTTAAATGCCCATGTTAAGTGTTCCTATTGCTACTTTCAGAGAGACTACGTAACCTACCAATATCTGAAACTCAAAAATCATCATGTGAAACTGATGGTGATGGTGAAGGTGACAGCGTGGAGGCAGACTGAGGATGGGACAGAAGTCAGGGCAGGCCCTTCACTGTGTACGGCCTCTTCCTCTTAGCATGTCATCTCCCTCAAATGCTAGACTGGGAGCACAGAAGGAGCAAATTTAATAATGGTTGGTTGAACTTGTTCTTGATGTCACTTTAACTTGTGGGAGAATCAAACTCATCAGAAAAGCAAATAGCAGAAAATGAACTAGACAGATCATCATTCAGAAAGAAAACCAGGACTTAAAGCATCCAGATGTTTGACAGGCTTGCCTTTCAGAGACAAGTATTTACTCTTCAAGAAGACTGGGATCCAATTATTTTCCTCCTTGAGTAAGCTACCATTTGAGTAACTTAAAGATTATTTATTTTCTGCCAGCAGAGTAAGAGGACCATGCTTCTTTTTTACTAATGGTTGCATAAACTTTTCAGTATTTTTGACACTGGGTACCTTCACTCAAACATTAAGTGTAAGAATTATTTTTTTTACTTTAAAAGAAAAAAAACAATTATGGGAACTTTTATTGAAAGTAAGCATTAAGCATTTCTCATTATATTTTGTTGTTTTGCTTTCCATGTAAAGGGGGTGTTCCTAGGGTAGAAGATGGATTACTTGATTTTTAGAACCATGTCATAAAAGCTCAACACAAACGACTAATAATATTTAGTGTTGAGTTGTAGTCCTCAGAAAAAAGATCCATTCAAGGAGTAATGAAATGCCTTTCATTCAATTAAAAAATTAAAAATATGTTTACATTGGTTAACTGTAGCTCACTGATGAGATGTCATTCTCATCCCCAGCTCTGTGGTTCCACATAACACATTTTGATTTTAGCTTCCAAAGCCGTTCTGTCTCTAGCACATTGTCATGGAAGAGATTTTATTGTTTGTTTTCAGTTTTGACCAATATGTTTTGTACATGTAAAGTAGATGAAAGAGAATGCATAGAAGGCAGAGAGAAAGAAAGAATAATGTGATAAAGGGAGTGACAAATAAATATAACATCAATCAGAAAATTGTTGGGTTCATTTTAGGTAGACCATGACAAATCCGAATGAAGACACTTAGACTGAAACCAACAGTTGTCCACAGCATTATCAATGTTTATGATAATTCATAGCCTAAGTTGGATTAATTTCATCTTCCAAATATTACCACAAAGTCTGAAATCAAATACCAAAATGTGTTTAAATCTGCTGTGATGCACGAAAGAAGTCTTGCACTAAACATTCAGATACCAGAACAGGATTTTAGGATATTGACTTTTATTAATGTTATGAATGAATTATAAATTCATCATGTATTTTCTCTAGGTCTGTTTGTTTGTTTAAAAAATGATGAAAATGGGTTTATATGCCTTCCATAGGTTTTTCTATTTTGAAATTCATCTAAACTTTTATGTCTATGGAAACGTATTCACCATTTCCTGCTTCCTTGAGAATATGTTGAGATGCCATTTTATGCAAATGTTTGGGGTTCCACAGTGGCTAAATAACAGAAAAGAAAGTGGTGGAAGAAACATTCCTTTTTAGGGAAAATTAATAGGACCTCCAGTTGGCAAAATTCCATAGGACTAAAGTTATTTTCAGCATCCTCTATATGGCCCATTTCTCTTTTTCTCTATTCTACAACCAAGTCCCCAGATAACTGACAAATCATTGTTTTATTAAATTTTCTATGGGGTGGGTGTCTCATAATATCTAATTGTGTTACCTTATCCAGATAGTGCTTGAATTAGGCACCATAATCCCCTTCTAAAGGGGTATTTCCATTGTTCATTGATTCATTCATAAAATAGACATTGTGCTAGATCCTGTATACATAGTATTGAAAAAAGAAATAAAAAGACCTTGAAGTTGCTTACAGTCTGACTGGGAAGACAGAGAATAACAGGAAAACAAAAACGTAGTTCTTAATTACAAATTTAGATTTCGTAGAGGTAAACAAAGTGGCACAATTATATAAACGACAACAATGAGCTATTAAATAGAACCATCAGGTTGATGGCATTAAAACTGAGATTTTGAAGATGAGATCAGGTCAGCCACAGAAAGAGCGAAGGGAAAGATAGAGGAATTCAAGACCCAGTAATCCCCAGCACGTGGTGTGATTGGAGGCGTGTCCCATGATGCGCCGGAGAAACGCAGACGACGGTCACAGGACTGTGGAGATTGCAGTTTCTTTCCTTTTTTTTTTTTTTTCCCTTAAAGCACAGTGGGAGGTCATTGAAAGATAATTAACAGAGATATGATTTCACCCTTTGGAAGACAGCAAAGAGCATATCTGTATTATGGTGCTTGGGCCACCCTTCCAATTTGCTGTATAGTGTTCCCCATTTTATGGATAAGGAAACTAGAGTTTATAGAGTTAAATAGTCTGTTCAAAGTTTCCACAATAGGACAGTGAGGGACCCAGTCAGAACCCTGCGTCCTTTCTACTACGCCTCCCTCCTCTCGGTAATGTTATCAGATTCATCCCAGGATTGCTGAGAACATGGCTCTTTCTACCGATCAAGGACTAATGAAGGTCTAGTCACAGAGGGATGAGGCGGTCAGGAAGAGACTCAGAGGAAGGAAGTTTTGAAGAGTCCAGGGGTAGGACAGGTGGAGTTGCAGAGAGGAGGGGCCGTGCTATTTCAGAGAGATCGCCAGGCCTTCGGCCATGGCTAGAGACCAGGCAGTGGGTGAGGGGTACACGGCAGGCTTTTGAGTACAGGCTTTGAAGAACCGTCATTCTGTTACATCATGCTGTGCAAGGCAAGGCCAGAAATAGAAATCCTGCAGTTGGGCAATATGAGGAATTTGAAGCTGAGGTGATAATTATAAGGCTAGCGGAAGAGTCAGAAAAATGTGGACTGAGAAATTTTTTTAACAGAGAATCAAGAAGGAAGGAATAAAAGTACATAACATATGTGTTAGTCTTGTCTTGACATCAGACCAGCTATTTAGCTTCTTCTGAATCTTCCTTAGTCCTTAGTATTTTTATTTTGGCCTAATGAAGCTACAAAATATTTGTACAGCACTAAGTATTGTAGCAGCTGCTAGTTTGTGTTAACATTCATTAACTTAGGCTAAAATATGTCAAGAATAAAATTATTTTAGAATCAATTGAACATGCTTTTAAAATTAATTTTTTGAACTTCAAACATTATGTATATGATTACCAAATTGTACAAATGGCAGAAAATAAAAGTCTTTAACTCAGAATCTTTCCTTGCCCATACATGCATGTATGAGTACATTTCCTAGAAATAGCTACTGTTAGCAATGTTTAAATATATTTGCCTGTGAATTTTCTGTAGATGTAAAGACATATATAGAAACACACGTACTAATCTAATGAGGGTTTCCTCGTTTCTTCTACCATTGTTCCCCGAGAGGTCAGTTTGAGTAATGATGTTATCAGTTTTTCAAGCTTCTTTCCTTCCTTTTATGGTCCTACTTGGCTGGTAACTGCAAGTGACCCACTCTACCACTACAGGGAATCTGCCAACTGTGCTCCCTATTAGCCATGATGACACTCATGGGAAGAAAAGAAATAAAGCTGCAGTAGCTTGGTAAGAGTTGGGTAATATCAACTGCTCTTGAAACCCTGACCAAATGAATGATTTTCTTACACATTTCTGAATCACACCCTAAAGATCTCTACGGAAAATGACATCCTATGACTTCTTCACTGAATGTTACTGTAGAGAGAAAAGAATTCCCTTTATATAAAGGGTCATATCCCTTTCTTGCTATAATTAATAGTCTCATCTCCTGCATCTGAGTGTCCCTTTGAAACAGCAGGAGCTTCCGGTTTAAATTATTTGAATGTAAACGGAAATGAATCCTCCTTGCATCACTAGATATATCAGCCATGAAAATACGCCAAGGCCCCAGTGGTCATGAATAGAACCTATACATCATAACATAAGTCACAGATTTTATTTATGAATTAAATATGAGGCTTATTTCTGATTGAGCTATTCCTTTGGGAGGGACAACGGGAAGATTCTAATTCTCTACTACCTGAGATCTCTCTCAAATGACATTAGATCATCACTTCCTTTGCCCTAAAGGTCATATACAAATTTCAGTTACCTGGAAGACGAAGTGGAAGTGATTCTGACCTCCCAGTGCCACGCCGTCTCTCCCTTGTCTGAACACCCTAGTTTATGTAATGCATATGATTCATTTAGCCCCTTAGGCATTATCTTGATCAACTAGTTATTTTTTTATGAACTTCTGTCTCATAAGCAACCTGATGGCAAAATATCAAGTCTATTATTTTTCAAATATTTTTGAAAAGATCATGATGAGTATCCAATAGGCATCAAACCAGAGCTGCCTTAGTTCTGTCATTCCTTGATCTTCTCGAGAGCATTGCCAAGCTACAGGGATCCACAGTCCTTTCTGATAGTTTAAGCTTAGTTGTCTAAGAATAAAATAAAGGAAGTAGTCTGAGTTTGAACGGACCAAATGGAGGTTATCTTTGTAAGACAAACATAATGAAGAGAGCCTGGATTTTGTAAGTCAGGTGCATGATCTTTCATGAGATTAGGCGATGAAATAGTTCTACAGCTAATGAGAGGAGGAGACAAAAGTAAGAAAAGAGGAGAGCGGAAAAAGCAAAGTGAGTCCTGGGAGAATGTGGCCCCATCTAAGCATCAAAACACAGGGATAAGCAGGGCGGAGGTTAGAAAGGGCAGGGCTGAAATGACAGGTGGGGATTCACCAGAGCAAACCACCCACTTTCCGATAGCATCTCAGAACTCCAGACATTAATCAGATTTATTTTTTGTTTGATTAAAGGAAAGGAGGTGGGTAATTTCCAAAAAGAAGTTTTGATTCTCACTCTAATCTAAATATGTTCCCATCAGCCGGTTGGAACAGGACTGTCTTCATTGTTGCAGGGAAAGATTTTAAAAGCCACAGAGTACCCACAAACCTCTACTACTGACACCAGTAACCGTGGTTTAAAGGGTAATGATGATTCCCAAATGACAGTGTACAAATATAATTTCTTACTGCACATGTTCCTTTATAATTCTCTGTTGGAGCACGGGGAGCAATATCAAAACATGGCAGTTTGTATGGACAAACAGAATTCTGCTCCCTGAAAGGACCACAGCCAGCCTTGCTATATTCTCAGTAGTGGGGTCTGCACCGTGCAAAAGGAGCTTTGTTTTGCTCAGTAATATTCAGGACAGATGGAATGGAATCACCCATTCCTTTTCTCTGGGACATTACAGACTTCGCGTTAGTGAGGTACGTCTCCAAGACCAAATGGAAGCAAAAGTTTCCTTGAGAAATGACTAGTTTTATTAGAGTCACTTTTCTAAGTTGAACCACCTTTTTAGTTGACTTTAACTAAACCTTTAATTGTCTGGTCCTGAACAACTGACCTTTATCTTCCTCCCTGTGAAGACTAGAATTAAAAATATTTATGGCTTGCAGTAATACATTCACTTCTATGGCAAAATGTTTTTCAAAAGATGATTACATCTTCGCAATTTATAAGGTATTGTACACATTTCAGCGAGAAATTGTAAGCCTTTATCTTTTGACAGCAAGAAGGAATTACTGCCCTTTTTCTTAAATAGCCTCCCTATTTTGTCCAAATAAATGATTCATGCTGGAGACTTCATGATGTCTTTTGTTGGCTTCTGTGCATTTCAACACAAGCAGTCAAAAGGGACAAGTAATGCATTTTTGAAAATTTCAGAAAATTATAGGTTTTATATGGGAAGGAGGATGTATTCAAATATCTTTAGTCCTCATTTATTCTTCCTTCTATGCTTTATTAATGCAAAGCTTAGAACAAGGGAAAGAAAATAAATGAGAGGGTAGGAAATGAGTATTTTCTTCCTCTCTCCAGTGACTGTTCAGTGTCCTTATCCTAATAAAAATACAAAAATAGTTAGGAATGACTGCAGCCATGTTGACTAACACCTACTACCTAGAACTTATTTAAGAGTAAACAGCATGCCTTTGCTACTATGGTTTCTTTCAAAAGTTTCTGAACATATCTCTTTTATTTAGTTAAATAATAAAAAATAAACTATCACTTAGTTTATGTGGTAACATTATTTTTGGCACTCTCCTACTGTAATTTACTTGGATTCTTTAATCTCTTGGAAATACGCAGTTAACAGGTGACTTGAATGTCTTCCAGTCTTGATAATAGCTATTCCTTTGCATACAGTGAGTTTCTTTGGAGACCTAGCTAGCTGGCCATTAAGTAGTGGTTAACTTTGCAGTATTTTTACTAATGATCAAATCTTGGCGCTTTGCTTCTATCTCTTGTTTGCCAAGGGCCCCAGAGTTTCTCAACCTCAGCACTGTGGACATTTGGGGATGGATTGTGATTGTTGTGGAGAAGTGTTCTGTACACTGTAGGATATTTAATGTCCTCCCTGCCTTCTACACATCAGATGCCAGGAGTCCTATATTGAGAAATACGGTACTCCCTACTGAGAAGACCTGCCCTACCCCATGCACAGATTGCTGATGAAATTAAAATTCTCTGGAATGATTACATAGGAAGCCACCACGTCTTCCATGGTGTCTTAGAGATAAAGGAGGCTGAGAAGGTGTGGATCTAGACTGATCCTCTTTTGCCTGATTTGAACATGTGTGTCACTGAGCTGTTGCGCATTTGGCACATACGCTCATGGGCACACACACATTTGTGCACACGAATCTAGATTTTAAATTTCTGTGCCTGTTACATTCAAGTTATAGTAAACAGAGTAGTGATTTTGGTATATACTACTTGTATTTAAGTCACTCTTGTATTTTCAGAAATACAGTACAGATCTCCATATCTTACATAACTTGGAAGCCAGATGTTTTCAGAGATAGTAGATGCTGCATTTAGACAGAATTCATTTTAAAATTTCCTCTGCTATTTGTTTATTATATGTCCTGTCAGAATTTCATCTTTAAAACTGAATCAGTAACAAAAACAGCAATATAATAAAAAAATAATGATCTGATTCTTGAAAAGATAAAATGGGTTAACATGTGTGAGAATATACAGCCCCGTAATGGGACCTAATGTATACTAAAAAAAAAATTAGTTTTAACCATTTAAGTTATCAAGTATCAGTACCATCAAAAGGTATGATTTTTCCATTCCTCAAATTTCATCATCAAGCATATATTTTAGAGAATCTTTGGGATGTACTAGCAAAGCCTTGAAGCTTTGCACATTTCAAAAGACCTGGGATTGACTTCTGGCTCTGATTCTTATTTTGTGTAATCTTAAAAATTGCTAACTTCTTAGAGCCTCCGTTTTCTTGAAAAAGGTTGGAAAAAATCCACATAAGTTTGAAAATACTTATAAATTCTAAAGCATGGCAGAAATGCATGGTTCTATTTTTCTGACTGGTAAATAATCCAGAAAAGCAAAGAGAAGGATTTGCCCCACTGAGGATTGCAATCCCACTGACGCCGAGTAATTCACAAACATGTCACCCATAGAGGACTGCAGAGAACCTGGTGATGCCTGTAATCAAAATCCAGAGCCTGTGAATGAGTTTGAATCTTCCAGGGTCAGAACAAAGCTGCTAAAAGGGTCAGCCCTGCAGAGAAAGGGCACGATAATGGTTGTTTTTCAGAGTGACTGGCAGCAACCTTCACATGGGAGTCGCTCCAGCAGCCGCTGCCTCGCTCCCGGCGACCACTGACAGGCAGCTGACGCCCGATTCCTATTCTGTTGGTCACCTCCCTACGACTCCACAAACAGCGGGGCTCTACCACCACCTGTCACAATCTCCTTCTTGGCTCTTGCATCTCTAGGGGAATCATTCTCTTTAGAATGAAAAGGTTAATGGGCTTGGCAAAGTCTCAGGAGGAAATGGTCAGAGGAGGGATGCTCTTTCAACATGACTTTGAGGCAGCTGTGAGGTGCGGTGTTGAGGTTTCCAGGCACCCAGGACCTCTTGAATAGAGCACATTACTGCTTTTCTTTATTTTCTGACTTTAATACCTCTGCCAGGGTGGGAGTAATGTCCTGAGTGCTGCTCTTGGCATCCATCCAGCCTCCTTTCAGCTCACAGAGAACATCTGCTATGACCCCCTGCCCAGAGGCCCAAATGTGAAGCAGCGTGCTTTTATAGGACCCATAGTAAGAATTACCGGCATGGAAAATTTCTTCCTTGATGATCAGTTCCAATAAGAAAACTGATGACATAGGTTTTCTTTTTTAAATTAATCACTATTTTTTAACATCAAGTAGATATAAAAGAATATTTAAAACATGTCTAAGATACAAGGATTAGTGTTACTACGAAAGCTCATGCATCTACCACCCAGTCCCCTAAGGACCTGGTCCATGGATCCATTTGTATCCTTCCCCCGCATGGATGACTGCTGCTCTACATTTTGTGTTTATCATTTCCTTCCTTTTTTTTCTGGTGTTACTGTGTATATTTGGAAATAATTAAGTTTTCTTGCATGTTTTTGCAGTTGAAAAAAGTAGACTCATATTTCTGTATGATTTCCTCTAGGGCTTGTTCTTTTAATTCACGACAATGTTCCTGAAATACACATATACTGTTGCATTTTACTTATCTTTCTCTATTCTGTTATTCCATTCTGTTCTTGGTAGATTTGTGGCATTTCCAGTTCTTGGTACTACAAATTGTGTTTTATAAACATTCTTGTCAATGACACCCAGTGCTCCAGAGTTTTCTAGATGATGGATTTTAGGAGTGTCTTTGTTGAGTCATATGGTAGATGCACATTTTGCATGTATTTCCAGATAATGTCGAATGTCTTTTCAAAATAGTGGTACTATTTTTCACTCCCACCCACTGTGGCAATTTTTGTGGCTGCTTTATCTATATATTTGCCAATATTTGGTATTATCTGGCTTTATAATTTGCCAATCTGATGAATTTTTTCCAGAAACTTTTTGAGAAGTCTGACTTCTCCTGAAAAATATCAGATCCATAATAATAAATCAATGTACCTTAGAGGCTTGTGTCAGTGTCTGATGTCTCTATTCTGTTCCATAGGTCGATTTGTATATTCTCCTACTAAACCACACCTTCTTCGTTACTACAGTTTTATATTCATTTTTAATTTGAGCCCCTTCCTCCATCAGTTTGTTCTCTCTTAGGGAGTATTTGGTCAATTTTTGATCATTTGCTCTTCTACATATACTGGAGGGACCAGCTTGTCAAGTCCCACAGGTGACACAGCAAAGACGATATGTGCGCCTTAGCTTTCACTGTGTAACTAACCACCTCACGCTGTTTGTACCGTTTACTCATCCAGTTCTGTGGCTTCCGAAGTGGGCTGGCCTCAGTCGGACGGTCCTTCTGTCCTGAGCCAGGGTCGGCTGCTGTTAAATCACGAAGACAGTAACAGATTTTGTTAATCACATACAGGGTTAAAACTATATTAGATATCTATTACTGCATAAGAAACCACCCCAAAACAAAGAGGTATAATAATAGTAAACATTTACTTTCCATACAATATTATGATCAGGAATTTGGAAGTGACTTAGGGGTGTGGTTCTGGCTTAGGACCCTCAATGAGACTGTTTTCCACAAGTCTGCCTTTTTTTTTTAATGAAACATATATTACAGGAAATCTATATATTGTTACCAAAAAGTCTTTGGATTTTAAAATGTGAATATATTTAAAGACAGGTGTATGTCAAGGAAGAGGGGCGCCAAAACACTAGATTTGTATTTTTAAATACCTTACTCAGATTGTGGTCTTGAAATAGTCCCTAGTATAGAATGACTTATCTGTCAAGAAACCGTGACATTTAAATATTTTCATCCTCATAACTAGACTTTTTCCCTTTTATGTAGGTATTAATGTCCTCATTTTAAAGTTGAAGAAACAAATTTAGAGCGCTTACATACCTTGTCCAAATGTATAGGGCTACAAAATGACAGAGCTAGGCTTCTAACCCTAGAAGACATATTAATCTTCAAATCTCAGGTGTTTCCAGATAACCAAGTAAGTGGAGTTTGTTGGCATTTGCAGATAAAAATATTTATTGGGAGTAACTCTTTAGGTATGAATTTTCAAAAGGACATGCTTATTTGTTCTGTCCAAATTGCAAATAAATTGCAGAACTGCCAAAATCGCTTAGAGTCATCCACTTAGGAGCTCGCCTCCCTCAACAATACCAGAAGGAATGCTTTTAGGTCAGAAATCTAAAAGAAGTATCAGAAAGTTCCATTGAAAATGAACGTACCTTCAGGATGGGGTTCTTTCTATTTTTTCACTAGCCATATTTTCAAATAGATCAAATACTCAAATATATACGACTCTGGTAAGTTCATGGGTCAGTGAGAATCTTTTGAGAAAGCGGTGAGATTATGTCCAATACTCATTATACTCCTTCTTCCTTCTTTATAATTTTGCTTTAATTTTCCACACTGGTCCACTGCTACATTAGTAAATTCTTTAGATAAAGGTGAATATGTTAATTACACAGGTGGGACCATAAAAAAAATGAAACATTTCTGTAAATATTGCCTACTTATGAATTTTTTCTAGAAATAGCTTTGTGTGAAAATTGGTTTTCTGCTGCCTTGAAAGTGTTTAAAGTTGATCCTGGATTCAGCAGAATGATAATATCTTTTGGCTAAGTGGTGGGTGAAAGAACCCTGCCAGTTGTTCAGAAGTTCATTTTCTTTATGATTGTTTCTTATTCTTATCCTCACAAGTAATTTTGGCTGCAGAAGCTCAGGTTTAAAAATATTTTGTAGCACCTAATTTTAACTTTAGCTCTTTGAAGCTTCCTTCACCTGGATTACACAAATGTGTAGCTATGGGGCACTAGAGAAACCCAGGAAGTGAAAATCAAAGTGTTTTAACACACACACACACACACACACACACACACACACACAGTGTTTGAATCAAAATGAAAACACAATATATCTGAAATAATAATGTTAGCAATTGAGGAAATATTTATAATGGATTGAGATATGTGCCTTTTCAGAAGATGCCTATTAAATAAAGCAAGACAAATATGCAGCATTCGTCTTAGATATTGTGGCAAACTTTAAGTCAGTAACTTCATCCACCCTCCTTGGAAATCCCTTTGCATTTTCAAGTGGCAACAATTTATCCTACTTTTTAGATCTCCTGAGTTATTACATGTAGTTATGTTTACAATTACCACATTACTCTGTAAGGAAGTTTGCATTTTAGTTTAAGGATTTTAACTTTTATTGCAAATGTTAATGCAACATTAAAATTCAGCATTTAAGTTCCCAGGAGCAAGGAAATGTAAAGGGCAAGGTTCTCCTAATGTGATTAATTTGTTATTCTATCTTAGGTTTCTCATTAGAACATGCATTTATGTTTCCAACTTACAAATTAAAAACATTAAACCCAGTTCTTTTTTTCATTATTTTACTCAAAGGAGAGAACATTTTCAGTTACTATCCATAATCAAATCTGAAAGATTTTTTTTAACTATATGTCCACAAATTGTCTTTTCTTTCCCACTCACAGATTTTCCTGTCTCTTTATTCAAGTCTTGTCTATATAGTATCAACCAAGCTAATCTAAAGTAAAAAGTCCAACAAAATGTTCTATTTTACATCCAAAAGAGAAAACACAAATGTAATCTGGTATTCTGTTTATAAAAAATTCTACATATTCTCCCTAAATGTTTAGACTGTAGCCTCTATAAAATAGTCTACCATAACCCACATTATTATTTCCAATGAACAATTTGCAGTTTTAAAAATACTTTATTATTCCAAAATTTGATCAGTAAATGAAAGATATGATAGCCTCCAGTTGGAGTATGAGTAAATAAAAAATAAGGTCGTGGACTTAGATGTTTAGCAAATCTGAGATTCAAACTTAAGGTAACTGAATAATTGTGAAATCTTTGGCAAGTTACTTTATCTTGACTTACTCATCAGTCAAGTGGTAGTACTGTGGAACTTACCAAATTGGGTTCTTACGAGGATTAAATCCTATAACATATGTGGGTATATAAAGGCACTTCATAATTCCGTAACTCATATGTATAAATTCTGTAACATTTAAGGATCATGTCAAATATTTGGAATTATTTAATTTTTAACATGTTTTCTTTTCAATGAAACATTGAAATTCCTAAAGAATAGGTTTTGTTTTAGCACTTAACCATAAATATTAGGTCAGCAACTATCATGATGAAGTATATGAATGGCCTAGAGCTATGGTTTAAAAGTTAATGGTCTTTAAAATATAAGGATGGATGATTGATTCTCTGTAATGCATGTCTATACATACGCATCCACACACAAACATGTAGGTATATACATAGAGAAAGAGATATATTTCAGTTCTTAAAATTGTGTAATTCCCTGGGGGAAAGTATATATAACAGTATTATTTAAAATAATACCTAACATTTATTGAGCATTTACAATGTACCAGGCACTAATCTAAGTACTTGGCATATATTACTTTAGTTAATCCTCATAACAGCTTAATGATACAGGAATTATTAACATCTCTAATATTCAGTGTAGGATACTGAGGCCCAGAGAGATTATTATGCAGTCACAAACTGTCAGGAGCTTTCCAGGTTCCAAGTTCTTCACCCCTATTCTCTAGAACCACTACAGTCACTGTGCAGAATTGTCTAAGGTGTTAACTCCCAAGCCCACCTAGTTGGAGATGAGGTTTTAGGAAAAGTTGTACAATGCTATTACCTAAATGACTAGAAGAATAAGAAGAGACAGATGTGAGTCAGAGGTCATGAGTAAGAAATTTGATCTGTTCTTTATTTGCTTGTAGATTTTTTTTTTGTAAAACTCTCACAGATATTCTCAAATAAAAAAAACATAAGTGAGAATTTAGATATCAGATACATTTTCAAAGCAATTACTCTTTAAACTTTCAAATTCTTTATAAAACTGGTGAGATTAATTGCTAAAACACATGATGTCAGCAAACATATAGCAAAATAGAGAAAAACAAAGGATCCATATCAGATACTTAGAAACACTGTACTCAGATTATTAACCATTACCAATCACTGCTTAATTTAGACTCAACTCATCTTCAGGCTTGAAGGAAATGTATTCTGTCATCATAAACCAGAGAGGGCTTGTTTTTGCCTTGTTTGGCTGTTGAACTTGGAGCTTATTGTAAAATGACATGTCCCCTGACTAGTTAAATGCTGTGTCTCAGTCATCCTCACAGTGTGGGAGGCGGTAAACACCCCTTCAGGAGGTGACTATTCTTTCTCTTCCTCCTCCTTTCTTCTCTCCTTATTGTCTCTTCCACTTTCTCCACCCCCTTTTTTTTGCTACTCCCAACCCCTTCTAAGCCCCCTTCTTTTCTTCCTTTTACTAATATTCTATATTTGAATAATAACGACAGATAAGAAAACAGCACTATAAACATTATTTCGCTCATCTTACTACTTTTTGACAGGTTGTTTGATCATATGTTAAAAAAGAGCAGAATTGAACACAAATTAGATTTCCTTCTTTCATATATATATAGAAGGTCCCTTCAGCTAATTGACTACTGCCTCCGATCTGAATTTTGCCATTAAAGTTAGACTAGGGTTTCTCATTCCAGGAGTTACTGTATTTGTGGCCAGATAAAATGTGTTGTGGTGGCTTATCCTGGACATCATAGGGTGTTTAATAGCATCCCTAGCCTCTAACCATTAGACCCCAGCACATCGTTCCCAAGTTGTGACAATCCAAAATGTCTATGGATGTCGCCAAATGTCCCCTGGGATTAAAAATTGAGAATCACTAAGCTAGATGCTTCCATTTCTAATTTCTATGTTTCATCAATTTATTCAGACTATAAATCTTATATTTTCTCTACAACTATTGAGTCCTAGATTTGGATACTGAATATTTGTCCAGAACTTGCTATTACACAACCCATTTGCTCACATAACATTTTAAAATACAGGTTTGTAAAATTGTTTCCTCATGGGATATATGTGTGGGACCCAAAGATAATGGGTTTGCTGTTAAGAAATTTTCATATGAAGGATATCAAAGTGGAAATGGACAATAGGCAGAGATACCTACACATGGGGAGTGCATTAGGAGACAGGTCAATGCTGGAGATTCAGGCTCTTAGGTAGTCTTGTTGGTGATGCCGTTTGAAGATGTGAGAGTGTGTAAGGTGTTTGAGGAAAAGTGAGTAATCAGAAATGAGCAGAACACAGAGGTTGCAACTGAAGAGATATCCAGAGTTAAAGTTACAAAAGGGAATTGGATCCAAAAAAGTGACACAGAAGATGTTAAAGGGGAAGAAGGTAATAATAAACCATGGTATGATATTGAGGTAATAATAATAATAATTAAAATGATAAATATAATAACAATCCACATAGCATTTACTATGTGACAGAAACTGGAATCAGAGTATTTGCATGAATTAATTCATTTAATGTTCCCAGCACCTCTGTGGGTAAATCATCTCTGCTTCGTAGATGAGAAAACCATATTAATATCTATCTATCATCTGTCTCTCTGCCTCTGTCTTTTCAGTACTGCTCAGAGATAAGTGAGTAAGTGCACCCAATCTTAAGCCTGACTGTCTGGTTCAAAGCCCAGCTCTGTGAACTGCTAGCTCTGTACTCTTGGATAAATCCCTTCATCATTCTGTGCTTCAGTTTCTTCATCTGTTGAATGAGGATAATTGTGAGGATTAAAAGAGTAAAACTGTAAAGAGTCTGTCATAGAGAGAGAGTATAATATGTGTCACCTATTATTATGTGTAGGTTGTATTAGAAATGTTTTCTATTTTATTAAATGGTTTGAACTTTTGAAAGCCTCTGAATCCATTGTGGAATGTTACAAAATAGCAAGGATATAAATATAGAAATATAATAAAGTGAAATCTCTTTCACACACACACACACACATATATACACACAAATAATCTGAAGCATGTAGGAATTTGATGGCCCTTAATGAATGTTAGTTATGTAGGTTTAGCAAATGGAGTCTATATTATGTAGAATTAAAGTTAAAAAATATAGTCCAACCAATGTTTGCATGCTTTTAATGATTTGGCTATAACACTAGCTGCTAAGAAATGAGAACTAGAGGTAGCCAGTTGCAGCAGTATCTTTAGAAAGTGGGACAGAAGGACAGAGGATGGTGTTTTTAAAAGACAATAATTCATTTCAGCTGTCTACAACCTATTAGACATTATGCCAAGCTATGTATCCATTCTAAACGTTGAGTATGATATATTTCATACACTAAAGACGTTTAAACTATGTGAGGATAACAAAATGTGAACTGAGAATTATAGAATGAAGGAAAATACTTTCATCCAAAGGTTGTTCACTGATAATATGGGAGAAAATGTTTATAACATAAATATGATAAGTAGTAAATATTTTTAAAAGAAAATTTAATTGTTGATGAGGTAAAGGAATATTCTCATTGAACAAAAGACACCAACAGGCAAATAACAAAAATAAAACAAACAAAAAGCCACAAATATCCCTGGTATATTAATATATAAAATATGTTCAACCTCATTAATAATCAAATAAGTTCAAATTAAATTGGCAACAAGATTTCACTTTTCACCTGTCATTTTGATCAAGATTAAATTGTGTTGATGAAGAGGTGGAAAAGGATAAATTGTCCAATCTTTCTGCAGAGGATGCTTTTTACATAATATGCATAATTAAAAACAAACATGGGCAATTAAAAAAGGAAGGAAGAGAAAAATGGTAAGAAAAAAGGAAAGAAGAGAGGTAGCCAAACTGTCTTCCAAGTTAAGTTTTTAAATTTTAGTAACACAGTTTGTTCTTTATGCAATATTTAGACTGATTATTTAATTGAATGAATTGATTAATTAGAAGCTAACCAAAGAGACCTATTGTTTTGGTGCTGGACAGAAGCATCCATATTTTACTTTATATTATATTTTATTTGATATAATAATCAAAAGAGTAAAACAGCAACCTTGATGCAGATATATTTGTGTGACTCTCATCTTAACTGCATAATACCTTTATTTCATGACACCATTTAAATGAGAGCAACATGTTATCCAAAATAGAAATGGCATACTTTTATAATTTTAAGTGTGACTATTAAATATAAAACATTTTTTTAAAGATTTGGGTGCACAGTTTACCAATTATTTCAACTGTGCCTATTATATAGCTATTTCATCTAGCTTCCTTTAGTATTTTTTATTTCTAGTTGTGGATTAGTTCCTCAGAAACTCAAATCATTTAGTACATATTTTTTGTGAGGAGGTGAACCAGTAACAAAGTCATATTTACAAGGAAAAGTAATATTTAAAATCTCTATTTGAATATTAAATCTTATTCACCTAAATAAAAAAAAATGATTAAATGGAGTGACTCTTTATACAGACTTTGCAATACTGAATAATTTTAGGTTGAAGCAGATTTTTCATCTTGAAAACACGAACTCTACATTTCCAGGAGAGTGAACATTCTTGAAAAGAACAATAAAATCTTTGTGTTCATATATACGTGAAAAACATTTACCTATGAAACATAAAAACCCACGCCAAACATCTTCTGTATTGTATGGAAATGCCCATATGTTTACAATTACTTAGTACACACTGAAGTCTTTAGACTTCTATGAAAAACAACAATATAAATTTTTCCACTATTTTCTCTACCTTTGCTGGACAAGAGACACAAACTATTGAATATTTTTCATGCTGCTCAACATTAACATCAGTTGAGAAAATATAAAAGTGGTGCATCTTTGAATGTCTTTCAAGCTTTTCTTTTACATGGTGTGTCACCTTAATGCTGCCCTACAGGGAAATAATGAAAGAACTTCACTATAATGCTGTGCTTCAGCAAGGAAACATGACAGCAGTACATTACTGCAAATTGAATTTAATGAGCTTCTTAGCACTGGGAGAGTGACTCTTTGAAACAGAAGCTATTCAATTGAGATCATTTTGATTATAATTAAATCATTTTACATTTACTACAGGGACAAGTTTAATCTTAATTAGACACTTTTATGGGGAGGTGAAACCACATGATTTAAATTTTCTTGATCATATAGTGAAAGATTCATAACATAAAGGATAAAAAACAATACAGTGGCCCTTTCAAGGGAAAATGAATGTAAGTATTCCCGAAGTTCTGTAAGGGGAATGAGTTGGGCAGAGCAAGACCAGTGACTTGAATCTGGTATGGATACATACATATCTATAAACAGAAGGATAAACAAAAACAGCATTCATTTTATTTTCTATTCTGTTGCTTTTTCTAAAATAGTAGATTGTGCTTTGTCTAAATCAAAGTAAGTAACAAAACTACTAATCAAATGAACCCAGCGTGTAGACCCCTGCTCTGGCAGAAAGCACACCTGAGTTGGATCCCAAGCTAATTTAAGCCCTAATTCTGTCCTTTCCGGGCTTTTTAATCTGGGGCAAGTAACTTAATCTCCCTGAACCACATGTCATTCCCCCTAAAGTAGGACTCATATCTCCCTTTTGGACTTAGTCTTATAAGTATATGAGATAATGTGAAATTACATTGCTAACTTAATATTGATATATAAATTTAACTTATTAGTATTAATGGAAAGATGTGATTTTCTTACATTTAACTTATGCTACATAGTACAAGATTTTGTCTTCTTAAACATTGTTTATTTCACATACTATATGCACGTATTAAGGTAAGTGAAAATTACAATAAAAGGAAAAGAACCATAAAAACCAGTGTGTGTTTCTGTAATCGATGTCTTCCCAACCATGAAATGTCCAAAGACTGTCTCATGTTTAAACAAAATGACATGACAGGAAAGTGAATGGCTCGAGGGATTTCTTGAGGATTAATCTGTTTGGCATTGGATACAAGCTGAAAGTCTGAGCTATGTTATCTTCAGTCATCTAAGACATTCAATCATTTCCCAGAAATTGAAACATTTGAAAAGCACTCCTCCTGTGAACTTCGCGTGGGAAAAGTGGAAGCTCAACCAATACCACGGAGGGCATCCAACAGGAAATACTGAATAATGTTCTGAGTTTTAAAACCATTTTAACAAAAATGATTTTTGCTAAACAACTGCTTTTAAGGCAAGAGATTATCAAACTAAATTAATAGGAATTTTTTATCTTTATATATATTTAATAGGAGACTCTCTGGTTTTATTCTTAGCCACCTTAATAAGATACATCTGCGCCAGCGGCAGGTGAGTTATGCGTATTCTACTATTTAGGCTAAACTGTTCAGATTGCCTACTGGACTGTCATTCATCAAGGGGATATTAACTCCATCAATATTTCTTAGAATAACCTTTATGTAGATGTCATTGTGGTTGTGTCTATGTGTATTTCTTTGTTGTATCACTAGCACCTACCATCTAATTGCTGTTCTTATTTGAATAATTAACTGTGGCAATGTTATCTCTAAGACATTAAATGGATACATTTGTAGAGATTCCACCACATTTCTGTTTACCTAAAGTCAGAGGCAATACAGTATTAGGGAAAATGTACTAAAGTGGGTTGATTCCAGCTTCCCTCATTTACTTACTATGTGTGCTTAAACAAATCATACTACTGTTGGGAGGGAAAGGACTCGGCTCGGTGTTGCAGGGACGCCAGATATACCGAGACAAGAGACCAAAGTCAAGAAAGCAAAGTGAGTTGTAATGCACTCTGCATAGAGTGGCAAAGTGGGCCTGCCTGAGGGGAGACAGGCGGGCGTGGGTACTCATTCTGGGGCTTCTTTTATGTGGTGTTGGCCGGGCAGGGAGGTCCTTGATTGACAGCGGTCAGCTCTCTAGGCTGGCTCTGATTGATGACATGGGGACAGAGGCTGGGCTGGGCTGTGCCTCTGATGCTTCTTATCTGGGAGACCCTGGACATTTCCTGAGTCACCCCTGGACCCTGTGGCTTCATCTGATTAACTCTCTGAGTCATTTCTGGCTCTCGGGTTCTATTTGATCAACTCCCTGAGTCATCTTTGGGGGGCCCTCTCTCCTTTCCATCCCACTCATTTCTGTCTTTCTGCCTAACAGGACCTCTTAGTTTCCCGATCTTCATAAGAACAGGTTGGACAAGATAGACTTTAAGTTTTCTTTAAATTTAAGATTTAAAACATATTTAGTAGGTTCTCTATACCATGTGGCACACTTTCCCTGATGGCCTGAGTCAATCTTTGTTTAGCCATTTGGTGTGTTTTACCAGAGATAATTATTAATTCACTTCTGGGAAATTTTATAGTAGATCTATGGCAATGGAGAGAATGAAGACGATTCAATGTATGTGTTCAAACAATTCGTTGATGTAAGACCCTCTTGCAAATACTTCAAAATTTTTCAAAAATCAGATGAATGGAGTTAGGTAGACTAGAAAGACCAAGGCTTTAGTTTTATTCTGTCTGTTGACCTCTCTGTGTGTGGGGTGTAGGGGGGATGGGTGCATGGAGTGGTGGGTGGTAAAGGAATCAACCATGAAAAGCTGCTTTGTATTATTTTATCCAATTTTGCCTTCTTTCTTTCCAGGAACTTTCCCATTCTCTTCTTTGACTGAACGTTTGTGTGCCCGCCTCTCTACTCTTTTCTCTACTCTTTTCTTGAAAATGTAGTATGTGTAGGAGAGAAGATGCTATAGAGAGAGGGCAGAAGTAGTCAGGATTTGAACCAGAGGAAGAGATGTTCTCACTGGTTCTCTGCCTTCCCCAGGGTAGGATTCTTCTCCCAAAGTCAAGAAATGAGAGCATAGAGAAGACATAAAAGGCAGTAATAAACATATGAAGAAAGTCAATAGGAGAAATGCAAATCATACTAATGAGATAACATTCTGTAACTGTCAAAAGTGCAAAGCTTGTAAATAATAATACATGTCAGGAAAAGTAAGGTGAAAGGAGCACATTCCCTTGTACTATGCTGTGTAGCCACATGTAAAAACAATTTTTAGAATCTTCATTTGTTTTGATATTCCTAAGCACATTATTATGAATGTAGCCTTTAAAAATCACAGATTTGGCCAAAGATCTATGTCCAGGTGTACTGCAATAGCTTTTTTATAATAAGAAAAGTTGAAATAGGTCAAAAGCAGGAGAATGATAAAGTATAATTTTACATTCATATGACAGAATGTTATACAGTTATTAAAATGACATTTCTGAACAATGTTCAAAGAGAGTATGCTCCCTTTAAATTATATAGAGAATCAGAGGAAATATGTAGTATCATTAACAGTCATCTCAAAATATTCAAATTGCCTGTGACTTTTTTCTCCTTTGCTTCTTTTACAAGTCTCAAAGTTTTCTACAAAAATTATTTCTTTCATAAAATAATGTTATTAGAGAATTTCACACATTTCCATAAGAGATGATAACAGTTTATATCTAAATAGTGCTTTATAGTTTGAAAAGGAATTCCATCTGCACCATTTTATTTGCATCTAAAAATAACTACTCCCCTTCTCAGTCCAGTCTGCTCTGTGATGCTCACCTTACTTTTCAAGACTGAGTTCCATGCCACTCTCTCATGAAGTCTTTGCTAAATATGCTAGTCGCTCGTTTTCTGGTGGTTTACTCATTTCTGTCCTACCAAAGCAGCTGCCACACATATATTCATTAGATAAATAAGGGAATGAAGAGCCCAAATGCTATAGACTGAACGTTTGTGTGCCCGTCCCCCCCAGCCCCACACACACATTCACGTATTAAAGCATAATCCCCAATGTGATGGGATTTGGGGATGGGGCCTTTGGGAGGTGATTAGGTCCTGAAGATGAAGCCACCCTGTACAGGAATAGTGCCCTAATAAATGAGACCCAAGGCAGTTCTCTCAGTTTCCTTCTGACATTTGAGGTCACAGGCAAAAGAACCAGGAAGCAGGTCTCACCAGACACCAGAACCCGTTGATGCCTAGGTCTTGGACTTCTCCGCCCCCAGATCAGTGAGAAGTAACTCTGTGCTGTTTGAGCTCCCCAGTCTGTGGGGTTTGTGTTATAGCAGCTCCAACTGACTGTGTCATCAATGAACAAAAATGCATCCTGTGTAAGATACAGGATTGATACCATTTTCCTCACCTTTTAGATGAGAAATTAAGGCTCAGAGAGTTTAAGCTGCTTTCCCAAATGTGAGATTAATGAAAATCAACAATAAAACACGATCTTCTTGTTTCTATACTAGTACTCTTTCTAATACTCTAATATTTGGAAACTGGAACCATGAGAGATAATAAGAAGTTAACGAATCATCAAGTCCCTTGACATACTGTCTTAGTCTGGGGGAAATATTGACCCTTAGAGATGGGTTAATTCATGGAGATATTTGGGATAATTCTCCGTGTGCCTTTAAGAGCGATGTGTAGAAATAAAAGATAGTAAAGGCTAGAAATCAGCTTCATTCTTTAGAATGCTTGAGGGGAAGGAACCCATTGAAAGAGGTGTGTGGGTAAAAACAGAGAAATACAATGGGGGTTGTGGTGGAGTCCCATCCTCCCAGACCCCGCCCCCGCCCCGCCCCAAAGGTGTGCGCTTCCTGGTCCCTGGAACCTGTGTCTGTATTACCGAGGAAGTGGGACTTTGAAGATGTAATTAAAAACCTTGAGAAGGGGAGATTATTCCGGATTATCCGATGGGCCCATTGAAATTGTGAATGTTTTATAAGTGAAAGAGAGAGAGGCAGCAAGCAGATCAGAGAAAGAAATGTGATGTCAAAATAGAGCGCAAAGCGATGTGTTGGCTGGCCTTGAAGGTGAAAGGGGACCGTGAGCACGGATATGGGCAGCCTCTGGAAGCTGAAAAGGCAAGAAAATCGATTCAAAAATCACCTCCAAAAAGAAACACAGCCCTGCCAACCCCATGACTTCAGCCTCCCGAGAGCAGATTTCTGACATCCAGAACTGTAAAATGATAAATTTGTGTTGTTTTAAGCCACTAGGTTTGTGGCGATTTCCGAGAGCAGCAATAGAAAATGGGTACGTTTCCTCCTTCACGCAGGCTTATTTCTTTCATTCCTTTACCCCAGACTTCACAAACTAGTGCTGGTGACTTAGCAGCCATTAAAGCAATGAGTCTCTGCCTTTCTTGAACTTCCAAGTCTGGCAGAGGAAGCAATGAACACACATCAGTACAGGAATATGTCGGGAAACTGAGTGCGGTGGGAAAAGTGAAAGCAGATGAGCAAGTTAGGCCGAACAGAATCATTGGATGATTAAGTAAATAAATGTACCAATATATGCACAATTCCCTTCACGGTGTCTTGCCGGGCTCTCCCTGGTTATCTCTCTCACAGAGTTCATTTAGCATTTCGTTCTTTCCTCTGAATCGTACCAGAGTTAGTGAAATCCTCAACTACAGAGAACATGTGTACTGTGTAATTGCACACCGTGTACCTAATGCACAATTTCAAATAGATATTAAAGAAGGAAGATATTAAAGACAGAGGGGTGGCAAGAGCAAATACAGAAGACGTGCAGGAAAAGCTAGAAAGATGGAAGAAAGGAAGAAAGAGAAGAGGACGAATAAACGATGAAAGAGAGGAGGGAAGACACATTCCGAAGCAGTCATGTGGGTGACCTCAGCGCACGGGACCCCCAGGAGCAAGCGGCCCGGCCCAGTCAGGTCAGCGTCGGGCCTGGAGGCGGCCCTCCGTGGTTTTGTGCGCGGGGACAACCTGACGTGTGGTTTAGGGGCCGCCGGGACTATGCTGTCTCCTTGAACCAGGCTGCCCGCATTGAGGGGAGGGCAGCTTGCTCCGCAGTGCTTCTGTAGAACCGTGGGAGTCCATAGAAGAAAAGCGACAGCAGCGCCCATCCCTGGCACTTTAAGGGTAACACAGTGTGGGCGCCCAAAACGCCAAGGCGGCGTTGAGCTGCTCTTACCTCTCTAGCCAACAGGAATGCTGCTCCTCTGAAGCACACTCATCGGTGGACTGTAATTGATCGGGGCTCTCGAGTCATTTATTTCATAAAATTCAATAACAGAAAGTGATGAAAATGTGCCAGATAATGTCCACAGAGAGTAAGAATGAAAGAGCGAGGAAAGAATGTACCCTCTAGTCCTGTTCACTGCTCGCTTTCTCAGTGCTACCCCAGTCCTGGATGGAAAACTGCTGCTGTCTCCTCAGCTATTCCAGACCTAATGGGTGAAGCAGATTTCCCTTATGTTCTGTTTACCTCATCCTTGTTTTTATTTCCTTGATAAAGACCCATTGGTATTAAAGCTTGCAGGGGGGTTATTTTACATTAACATTCTGGATCAATGACTTCCAGCTACATCAGTACACTGCCGAAGAGAGCTTCCAAAGGTAACAGAGCTAGCATGCATTGCCTTCCATCTCCCAGGTAGCAAATGCAATTGTTTTGTTTTTCATGGTCTCGAAATGACTAGATATCAGCAGCTTACACCCCGCAGGGCAAATCAGCATGCAGCATAAAGTGTTCAAAATTGCTATGTTGGCATTGATAGCAGAATGGTAATAACAGAGTATGTCTGGACACAATAGGGTTTTTGGCAATGTCAACTGCTTATTCCCTGGTGGAGAATAGACTGTGTCATTGTGTCATTCCAACTCACCTTTTATTTTCCCTCCTCTTCCTTGCCCTGAAGAATTCTTCTGCGTGTGAATTAACTCCTCCTTCCTTGCCACAGACACACTGTGATTCAATAGCTGACTCTGCCACTGTGTCTCTGGTTATGAAGTTCAAAGATAGCTCTCTTCAATAACCTCTCTTCCCAAGGGCTTTGTGCTTATCTGGCCCACCTCTGCCGAGTCCTGTTAACTTCCTAGATGTATTTAACAACTAACAAACCCCTTGACTGTAAATCCTTAAGGGTGGAAGAGAGTAGTATGTAGAGAAAGTCCTTAGATTATCTACCCCTCTACAGACACATCCCCTGCACACATACACACACACACACACACACACACACACACACACACACACTTTGCTTTAAATAGAATTATGCCATGATTGATAGTAAGCTTTCCATTCTATATAGTTGTCTTTAGCTAAAGAATTGATTCCTTTGAAAACTCAATCTCTGTTATTGCCACATTGTACAAATAGAACGCTAATCCTTCTATGCAGTTACGTACTTTTTTAGCAAGGTCTCTTCCCAAAACTGACCTGTGTGCAATGTGAAGAGTTTAGTCAGCCATCTAGATTTATATTTTACACTCCTTTCTTCATAAACACCTATATAAAATGACTGGCTAGCTATTCTCTAATATCACACAACCAACTAATCTGGTCTTTTAAATGAGGTTTTATATATACAGATACTCAGGTGTGTGTATGTTTGTATATTGTATAAATCCCATCAAGGTTCTTTTGGCTGGTCTAAGAATTAAACTGACATGACAAAGATTAGCAGGAGAAAGCCCAGTTTAATTACATACAGCCAGGGTCTCCTGGGTACATATTCATAAGGATGTGAGATCCATCCACAGTGAGGCAGTTGAGGCTTTAATACCATCCAGAGCTAACGAGATGAAGGGTCCAGAGGCTCACGGGAGAGGAAGATAGTTCACAGGATAATGAAAAAGAGTAAATGTTTGGTAAGCAAATGTTTGCTGGACCATACACAGAAACAGAGAAAGGAATTTTAACAAACAAACTTTGCTGGGTTCCTCCCTGTCTACCATACCTAGTTGTTATTATAGGTGGTTATCTATGGTGACAGCTTTCTTACTTAACAAATCCTCTATATAAATTATTTCAGGCAGTTAACAGGGAGGCAGAAAAAGAAAAACTTCTTGAGTCTTCTGTTTCTTAAAAATAATCAGCCCCAAATAATCCACATGCCAAAGAGGTACATTTTGGGGTGGTGAATTTTGCTCCCCTACAATATATTCCAGAAATACCTGCTACAAGATAGCCTGGAAATAATATTCACCTGGTTCATTGTCTTTGATGTTATAGAGGGCTTCCAATTTCACTTTCTGTATTAATCCCATAGTGTTGCTACGTACACATGAGGCATTTTGCATCCATTCTGATTCTCCACAAAAAGCTTATATTACTACTTTTTTTATTATGTTCAAGGTTTGTAGATAAGATTCTTCCTATACTACGAGTGCATTTGTGATGGAAACAAATGTGTGGTATTGTGAGATAAACATCCACCTATGCAGATAATCCAAATAGGAGCCCATTCTGTCTCATAAATTCACATAAATGTCAACAATTAGCAAAGATAAAAGGCTGAGCTGATGTGATAAAGCAGAGTGTTGCTTGGAGTGAGTGATTGCAGCGAATTCCCTTAACTTCCCAATACACACCCACATCATCCATGAACCCAGAGAATTCTTCAAGGCCTCTGGTTTGGAAATGGTTTCTGCAATAGAGAGTTGTTTCTACCACTTCCTGATCCTCTAGTGCTTTTCAGTTTCTCTCTTAACTTTCCTTGCCTTACTTCCACTTATGCATTGTTAAATTTTTGTATTTTAACTTCCTTGAACTATGTCAAACTTTTCAGATAAGAAAACTATAGAGGTCTGACTTTCAAAATACTATGACAGTCTGCTCGATGTTGCCCACCAGTGTGTTGGGAGAACTGGTGGAGAGGGGAGGAGAGCAGGGAGAGGCTGTTCTGTGTCTCCCCCTCCTCTGTTTCCTCACCCCCATGCCTGAAGACTGAACACCTCCACGGACACTGTCAACAAAGCTATTATTCCACTCATTGGTCAGTATATGTTCATTTTCTACTGAATGCCTGAGGAATTGGTGCATTGTCTGCTGACCTCTTGGGTTCATTTTCTCAGGGACAATAATGTTTAATCCATATTGCGCATACCTCTGATGATGAAGCGGGAGATGGGGAGCTTAAATCATAACTCACCTGCATGGAAACTTGGATACAAAGGAACAAATAGAAATGATAGGCACCTCTTTTCTATAAAGATAGGGGCTAGTTGCATCAGTCCTCTAGGAGAAGTAGATTTCTGGCTTATATTCATGAAAACCTCTGCCTGTCCATGAAATCAGTGGTGACACAAGACTGTCAAATGCAGTACAATCCCAAATCAGCAGGCATCCAGTTCACATGCCAGTTCTTTAAATGGATATTCTCAGCTTCTGGACTAAGGAAAGAGTTGATTTGAAATACAGGAGTATGTTGGGAGACCTCTGCATGACTTGAAGAAAAGTTTTTTTTTTTTTGCTAAGAATGTAAATGTTTGATAATACATATATAAAGTAATTCTAGATCTTCTCCAGACTAATAACACAAGGCAAGCCCTAATGTTACCCATTCTGGTCACTTTCTTTGAAGGTCTTCCTCTAAGTTCCCCACCTTGGAAGAGAAGTAATCTACCTCATTATACACTGATTGTGTCTTTCCTGAATATTTCTTCTGTATATCACATACAATTATTTTCATATCCTCTTGTACAGTTGTTTGCACTTTGTCTCTAGTTTCGTGAATGCCTAATAATAGAGCATAATAATATCTTGCTCACTGAGTGCTGTGAAGTTTATGTGAAAGAACATATGTTGATTCCAATCTCCTGTTTTTGTTACAGGAGATACAACATACAATGGCCAGACAATATCCAAAACCAGAATTCTGACCCACAACCCGCAGTACTAGGCCAGGAAGCCAAACCCCAACTTCTGTAGCAATTGGGCCCAGTCAGGACCTGCTCAGTAGCTGACAACTTCCCTAATTTCTGTACCTTCATCCAATTTAGGATTAAGCCGAGAAAGCCAAATGTGCTCCCCGAACTAATCACATAGGATACCCCATTTCAAGTTAGCACCCCTCTAGCTTCCCCATGCCAACAGCCTCCATTCAGAGCACCTGAGGAGCCTTTCCTTTTTTCCACTATTAAACTTTCTAACTCCCCTGCCTGCCTTTGAGTCTCGGCCAAATGCAGGTGATGGTGGCTGGTCCCTTGTGGCAAATTCTGAATAAATAGCCTCTGCTTGTTCTCATCTGGGTGGCCTTTATTTATTCCCATGGTTCTAAACCTATTACTGTCACTTATTAGTTATGTGACTTATGTTTCTTAACTTCTGTGAGTCTTAGTTTTCTTATTCCAGCATAACGATATTAGTGATACCTACCCCACAGGATCAAATCAGTTAATAAAACACATGGAAAAGTCCTCAAAAGTGTCTGGCACATAAGCCCATGAGAGTGCTCTGTATTTTTATTCATTATGATTATTGACTTTTAGACATAAGGAAACAAGCTGGAGAGAATAAAGGACTTGCTTTAAATTCCCAAAAATTAAATGGCTGGTACAAATTCTGCCGGGTTCAAGTCCAGTGATCCTTTTCCTGTATTGAGCAATCTCTCCTTTGCCTGCAAAACACAACCAGCAAATGTTTCTCAGTGACTGCATGGAAGAATAAATACAGGAAGGGAGCATGCTGAATTGTCACCCAAGTTGCAAACACAACTGTGGCTAAGGGGAGGAATCATTCAACGAACCAAAAAAAATGTGTATGTCCAGAACAGTATTAAATCTGGTAAGGAGGTGAAATGATTTTAGAGCTGGAAAGTATATTAGAGATCATTTAGTCGGGTGCTTTTCAAACTTTCTCAAACTCCACAATAACAGAAACTCAGAAAGGAAAGATTTCCGCAATAATATCTCAACAGTGACAATATCAAACTAAACTCTAATCATATGTCTTTTAGACTATAAATGAAAGGCTGAGTGAACTTTTCAATTCTTTGTTAAGTTGGATTGTTTCTATAAATATTATTTGTGAACATGTATCACATCAGCCATAATTTTCAGAAAATAGATAAATCATGACCAAAAATAACTAGTCACTGAAATAGGGCTTCTTGTTTTCCGTTTGGATTCCCTCCGAAGGAGACCCTGAGAGAAGAATTTGTGTACAGGTAGTTTATTTGAGAGACATTCTCAGGGAATGCCTGAGGTGGTGGGAAATAAGGCGGGGAATAGGGGAAGGCCAGTAAAATGTGTGTTACTGTTATGAGCAACTGGGGATCACTTAGACTTGGGGACACTCTGAGACGGAGGGAGCAGGAGTCTACAGAACTGCTCCTGTGGGGTGCGAGGAAGCTGAGACTTCGGCCCCCCTTGGGTTGAGGGCTGACCCCCCTGCTCTTCCTGCCTGCATCTCTTACAGATGAGAGACTCTCTGATGACAAGAGTACATCTCCAGTTAGAGAGACCGGAAGTGATAGACGTTCCTGGGAATTTCTGCAGGTGACCCCTGTGGTAACCCAAGGGGCTAATGACTAGGGCAGGCCAACGTCTGCTAAACCAAGTCTTAGCTTGAAAAAACGTTAAGGCACTTGCTTTAGTGTTATGATCTCTATCAAAATTGGTGATACTGTAAAAGGCAAATCATAAACTGGGGAGAATGTACATAGGAGAGAGGATTTTATCTTTCATACATAAATTATGTATAAGGAAAGAGCTAAAAAGAAAAAAAAAGCCTAATGGAGAAATAGGTAGAGGTCATGACAAGTAATTCATAAAAAATAGAATGAAAATGGTAAAAACACTGGGGAGGAGGTTTTCACTGTTCCATTATGCTAAGAAAGTTTTTTAAAACGGAGATCTAGATTTTTCACCTCATACACTGCTGATGGATACAATCTTTTAGAAAAGAATTTAGCAGTCTATGTCAAGGACTTTAAGGTTGTTCAGTCTCTTTGACTGAGTCGTTCCACTCCTGAAACTATAGCCTAGAGAAAAAAATGGAAATTTATGGGAAAAAAAGTGTACATTTTTCTTGAAGCACTAGAATAATTTAAAACAACAAATAATCTACATAGACCATATTATGAAGATGGCTAAATATATTGTAGATACATACGAAGCATATCACACAAGCACTTTGCAAGGAGTTTTCAATAGCATGATGTATAGGCCTCATTAGGTTGAAATAAACAAAGGTTCATATGGAACACATAAAACCTACGATATACGCTGAGGGCCTGGTATACACCACTTACTGTCCTAAATACTTTTATGCATATTAACTTAATCCTCTCAAGCATGCAGTGATGTACTAGTCTTTACCATCCTTATTTTACAGATGAATAAATCAGCGCCACTGAGACATTAAACATATTATCCAAGATTATAAGGTAGTAAATAGTGGAATTTGGGATTCAAACCCAGGCAAAGTGGGCCCAAAGCCTTCAGGACCCTCAACCAGTTCTTCACTACATTTCGCACGGGGATAGTTCTAGGCCCTGGGCAGCAGAAGCGGCCTGTAACTCTTTCTCTGACTGCATTCCTCTTTCTCCCCCCCCCGCCTGCTCCTTTCCTCTCTCCCTCCTTATCTCTCTTCCCATCTCCTCTTTGCTGATTGTGCAGGTGCCTCCCTACCAAGATGTACCAAGAATTTTACAGACAAGACATCTCTTGATAGGTACCCACCACCCCAGGTTCAATTCATGGCCACACCAAATTCAAGCCAATCTATAGCTTTCTGAGCTAGGAATTTCCACGGAGAGAAGTCATGGTTGTTATTAATAATACTATTTATTAGTGATATTTAATGCCATTAATAGCCATTATTATAAGATCTCATGTTTACAGTTTTTTACATACTCATATTCCTTCATATGAGCATTATGAATACCTTGTGAAGCATGTAGAGCAGACACTGAAATCCCATCTTTTAGATGAAGAAAATAAGGACTAGAGGGACTCACAATAACACATTTCTCACAAGATAATATTGGTATGTCAAACATGGGTTCAGATCCCACAGTCTTACCTGCTGGCTGACTTAGGGCAGGCTACTGAAACTCTCTGTCTCTGTCTGTAAACTGAGAACATTCACGGTTTAAATCTCACTGGTTGTTGTGAGATTTAAACAAGATGATGCAGAAATTCCAGAAGCTAAACCATTGTTCTTTGTTTTTTGTTTGTTTTTACACATCTAAGGGGAAGATGCTTTCTTCTCTGCTAGAATGCTAGTAAATAGTAAACTTTTATGTTTCTTTGCTATTGTTCTCAATTCTAAGGGTAGAAAGGAGAAACTTGTTTCTTTTAGTTCTGTGGTAGACTCAGAGCTGGTCCTACAAGAGAAGGACTCACTGTCCGACAGCAAGAAGCGTGGTTAGCCGAACACCTTCAGTGGCTATTCCTTCAGGATCTGCCTTAGCTTTGAAATCAAGGTCACAGTCTCCTTGGAGCAAAGTCCAGCCAGTGACCATGCAAGTCAATAGCAACTGACATCAGCTCTTTACAGAGCAGCCCCCAGAAAAGAACTGAGCAAGGTGGTGGTACAAGGGAACAAAGAGTCATTTCCATGCAAGATAGGATTTCTCTGTTGGGTAGTCTTCTCCAGAGCTCCTGTTGGCCTGAAAGAAATTGTGTCAAGTCTGACTGCACATCTGATGCCTCCATTTGCTTTGGCTTTTGTTCTTTCACAGACGTTACTCCTCACTGCTTAATGCAGCTGGTGGAGCCTGGCTTCAGGCCATGGTTTCCTGACTTTGGTAGCATTGGCATTCTGTATTGTGAGATGTGTCCTGTGCATTCAAGGATCTTCAGCAATATCCTTGGCCTCAACCCAGTAGAAGCCAGTAGGAACTACTACCATTTGTGACAACCAAAATTGTCTTTGGACCTTGCCTAGTGACCCCAGGTGAGGATCACTTAGGCAAATCCTTTCACTTTAACAATGGAGGAACCAAAACCGAAAGAGTTAACTTTAGTGGCCTAGTTTAGACAGCTGGACTAAAGACAGAACTGGACCTGGAGCGTAGGATTCTGCTGTTTCTAATCAGATTAGGGCTCTTCTAGATTTTGATTTAGAAAAACAGAATTTATAAGCAAAAACATCATACTCTATATTCAGACTGCAATAGCTGTAAGTGAAAATATCCACGATAAAAGAATCTTTTTTTTTTCTTTTTCTTTTTTCGCATATACCTCTATGAAGAAGGTACTGTAACTTCTACCACATCACAGCCCTGAAAGCTATGAAGTTCCTACACCATCTAGGCTTCAAGCTTAAATTACTTGGGCTTATCTGGTTCCTTATAGGAAAGTGTTAAATTCATCATGGTTCTTTAGGTGTGAAACTGTAGACCGGCCTCCCTCCAATCAGTCATACCTCCTGAGTATGTGGGTGCAGTGCAGATGGGCCTTTCATATAACCTTCTGTGTCATTTTTTGTAAAAAGTTTTCCATGCATTCCACCCCCTTGACCTCTCTCCTGAGACGGGGAGCATTCTGTGTTCACATGGCATTCGCCCTGTGGCTGCCCCAGCCAGAGCTCCAGACCGTCTCTGTTCTTGCCGTCTCCTTGTCTGATTTCCCCTCTGCCCTGTGAATGACTCGAGCATCATGACCTGAGCCCTTTGACACTTGATGCCTAATTCCTGAATTCTTAACTCCGTAAATGTTTTGGGAACGAATGAATGAACGGTTAAATAAATAAAAGCTGCCAGGTAACTCTACCAGGAAAATAATTATGAAAGGAAGAGTGTCATTGTTTTTTTTTTTTTCCTTGCTTTAGGAGTTTGCCATGTTTCTTACCCTGATGTTGACTGTATTCATGGGCTACGTTAACAGGAAATGTGTCTTGAAACATTCCCGTCAAATCAAATTCCTTTGCAAATGTCTGAGTTGGGCATTAAGTTCCACACTCATGTAACTTTGAGGTGCACAGCTCTCTTTTATCTCTTCTATTTATCCTTAGCAGTAGCTCATTTGTACCTTTTGCTCTGAGATTTAAAAACCTGATCATGAGGTAATGAATTTGTAATGCTGCCCAAGAAAATCTGTTACTGAATGACTGACAAAAATATTTCAAATTCTTTTCATAAACCCCATTCTGTTCGCTGCCATGCATTATTGTGGAACACTAGTGATTATATTATCCTCAGGAAAAAAAAAAACCTGTAAAGCTGGACTATGCTTATTTAAATATTGTTTATCCAGGTATTTATTATAATAAGATAATGATCTTACTGTGAATTAGTTATTGAGTGAGATGTTCTGGTTGTTTGTAAAGTTTAATTCTATACTGAAAGATAATCTTGGGATGTAGTCACTGTAACAGCTAATGAATAAATATGAAGCTTATTTTCAAGCCATTTACACATTAGGAAATTTAGGTTTTAACCCTCATTATTTTATCACATTCAATATAAAATTATAGACAGTCTTTGTCTTGATACACAAAATAATTTGCATGCATCAATCACAGCAAGAAAGACATGGTTTAACATTTCTCATATATTAATACTGATGTGCAATTTGCATTTTAGCTTGAAAGGGCAAAGAAGTATTTCTTTGGTACAATTGCTGTAGATCTCATTGCTTGAATAACAGTATGTATTAATCAAACATTATTTATTGAGCAACAATATATACTTAACACTAAGCTGACTGTTGGAGTATGGTAGCATATAAATAATTTAAAAATATTAGCATGACAGAGACATTATACTCCATAAGCAGAAGATGTATGTGTGTGTTCATTGATATTTTTTATATGAACTTGGAGGTTTCTTGAACTTAAGAGATGTCATTCAGGAAGGTACTGGCACAATGGCTTTGTAGTTCACGATCGAATCCCAGCTCTATCATTCCGACTATGTGTATGCACGTTTAGCATAGTACCTGCATTCTCTAGCCTGATGATTCTCTGACTGCTGCGTATCTAAATAATCTGAGGTAGCTTTCAATACTCCAATGCCCAGCATGAGAATTTTTAAAACTTAGGTTTCAAGGTCACTTCAGTGAGCACCCAAAGTTGAGAACGATTACTCTGGCTCAGTATTTCTCAGATTTTAATGTGAATACCAATTGCCTTATTCATACTTGAGGTTCTTATTCAGAAGGCTGGCATGACACCTGTGATTCTGGATTTCTCACAGGCTCCAAGGTGATGTCAGTACCTCCAGTCTGTGGGTCCCACTCTAAGTGGGAAAGGTCTAGCCTATAACTTTGTCACCTTTAAAATGGAAATACATCTTGAAGGGCAGATGTGAAGACTAGTCGTCAGGAACCAACCAACCACATAACATATGTGTCTTAAATGGCTATGGTTATAATACTGATTTCAGATCGATTTTCTTCGAACTGCTCACATAATTAGGGAGAGTAATTTCTTTATAGGATGAGTATCTGATTTTTAAATTTTTTATTTTATATTCCTTTTTCTTTCCCTCTTAATTATGCAGAGGATTCTTATCATTACAGACCCTGAAACGTATGAAACTGTTTCAGCTCACATCTGTCTTCCTCTGATCTGTTCTGGCCCCGTATTAGAACCACTTGAAAACCTTTCCAGCATACTCAATGCCTGGAACACCCCAGACAAATGAATCAATATCTCTGGGGTGAATCCAGTGTGAAGCTATGGTTGGACATCACTTCTCACCTAATTATCTGCATTCCATTAATTTGGCCTTTCATTCAATTAGCATGCATTTACAGTTCTTTTCCTCTGCTTTCTTTGAAAATATCTCTGTCTTTGATATTTAGTAAATTCACTGCAATGCATACCTTTTATTTTATATATTTGTTTTTTTCCTTCTCCCTCAAAAATCTCTCCATAACCCCATTTATAAACTTGTTTTAAGCCCATGTTGGATCTTCTCATTGAAAATTCTGATTTTCTTAACTTTTCTTATGTTTTTCATGGATTTACCTTCAGGGATGAATTATGAGTGATATCTTCAACTCCATTTTCCAGTTCACAAACATTACTCTCAGTAGTGTCTAATTCAAAGTTGAAAGCATACGTTAAGATGTTTTTTGTTTTTTGTTTTTGTTTTTTAATTTCTGGGATTGTGTTCAGTAGTTCTTTTTGGTTATTTTTCAGCTCTTCCTATTCTTTATTCACAGTATCTAATTCCTTTCATATACGTTTTATTAAATCATTTTATGGCTATAATATTTTTAATATATTTGGATAGTCTTTTTTCATTTTATTTTCTCAATTTTAATATATTTTGGTTTCATGCCACCTCTTCACTATGTCTTCTGAATTTTCACTCATGGTGGGGATATTGTATAAGTGATTTATAGTAAAGCGAGCTTATTTTTACTGTATCTCTGGAGATCACACCAGAGTAGTTTTGCCAATGCTTATAGTAAGAGTTATTACCAGCAATATCATTAGACTTGGCAAAGACTTAGGCTCATTTTGGGTTCCAAGGCTAAATAAATATGATACATTTAAACTCAGTATATAGAACAGCAAGTCTGACATTTCAACAGAGTCTGTGTTTTCCTCTCCCAAATTTCTAGTTGCGATATGTTTCCTCATTGGCTTTCTGAACTATGGGTGGATTTTTCTCATCTTTGTTTTTAATTGAGAGTGAAACTGTTGTGGTTACAACTTTATGCAAGGTTCAAAAACTGCCTCTTGCAGAACGAAACCTTTCCTACTATTTCTATTTAAGCTTTAATGCACATCTATTCCTCCTCGCACCTCCAAATCTCTATACTTACCTGGAACAGCTGCATCATTAGTGCACATAATTATTTCTCTGTAATTCATTTCCTTTTTTCCCCCTAGAACCTGGGAATTTCTCTTTTTCTTCTGTCATTTATTCATTTTAACTTGACAATATTTTGTCTAGCATTTTCAAATATTTTTTGAAGGATTTTCAACTTTTCTTTGTGAGCCACTTTGCCAAATATAAAGCCATTTCAACAAGTCATTTTCATCAAGGTTATAATAATAGTAAAATGTCTTTGGCAACAGTCTCTGTTTTCTATATTTAAAGGACAGTTTTGAATAATAGGAATATACTATTCCATGAATATTTTGATGGCACAGTTTTGTGTGTGGCAGAGGAAGAAAAGTGGTATAGAATGCAAAAAGGATGCCTAGTCTATCTCTATTTTGTTGTCCAGTGCAAGGGCATCATTGCTCTCATGTTACCCCATTGCACCAAGGTTTTGTTTCTTTCCTGCATCGTACCAGCAGGAGGCAGACAAGGTGGGGAAGAGGAAGAACATGGCTAGAAAGTGCTCTCTTGAATTATCCTTAAATATATCATCTGGTATTATTCTATTCAGGCCACTGATTCTTTCTCACACTTGGATCCAGCCATCTTCTATTTCTCAGTTTGACACAATTCCATCAACTTTCCTCTCTCTTCCCTAATTTTTTCTACCTTTGGGAGCAAGGAACAGTCAACAACCTGGCTAGTTCTCCGTTCTGTTTGGAATATCTCAAATAAATATTTGTTGATCACTCACTTATCAGAAGATAGGTTACTGACTTTATCAGTAGTTTGGTCATGAAAGAGTGTAGAAGCCGGATGCCATTAGACAGAAGATGCTACATGATAGGAGAGTATTCCTTCATGCCCATGCGATCGAGGAAGGCACCCAGGAGGAAGCACCCTTGACATATTCTGATGAGGTTATGTTTCTATGGAAGACATCCATTCACTCATCCCTTTAGTAAATATTAATTGAATACTTTCACTTGTGTCCAGTGATGCCGTAGTGAGGCCTTGAGGCCCAATCCTTGTTTTCATTAACCCCTCCCCATTCTTTGAATGAGACAATTACATAATTCTCAAACTTCCGTAAAATTCTCTACAAATAAGGCTTGAAAGCCTGCCTTAGTATCTGATAGCCAGTCTAAAAATTTTCTTATATAGAAATGTAAAGCACTATATTGTGTGCCCTTTAGTGTAGAAATTATTAGATTACAACAAATGAAAACATACAGGATCCTTTTACAAGAAGAATATTACATATTGGGACAAGTAATTATCAAAGGGTTAATAATACATATGACTTGGCTTTTTGTAAGTATACACAGGCATGGCTTATATCCAACCTGTATTCAAATACTCTTGTAGGTTGTTTGAATGGTGTCTGTTCTTATGGAACCTGTGTCTAATGATTTGTCAGTACCCATGCTCTACTGGCTATTAAATGTTTTTATTGTCTCCTCTGGTAGACTGCTCTGAGAGCTCAGGGAAGCATCACTTGAGATTTCCAGCCACTACTTTTTCTTTTATTCCTCCCCAGTCAATGCAAAAATGTGGGTGATATTTTATAAATCAACAGGTGAATGCCTGGATTGTATTAGATCTCTGCAGTTCAATACTTTGGTCACAAGGCACATGTGGCTATTGAATACGTGAAATGCAGCATGTTGAAATCAAGACATGGTGAAACTATAAATTGCATATCATATTGTGAAGACAGTAGAATTTAAAATATCTCATTAACTATTTTATATTGATTGCATGCTAAAATGATACTATTCTGAATATACTGGGTTAAAAAAATGTATCGTTAAAATTGATTACAGCTGTTACTTTTTGCCTTTTATTAATGTGGCTACAAGAAAATTTAAAATTATGTACATGGCTCATAACCTATTTCTTTTTCAAAGCATGGTTCTAGGCCTCACATTTAATTAAAAATAAATAATTGTATTTAAATTTCCTCATTTTTTACTTTCAGTAATGGGAAACAAGTTACCCAAGAACCTAGAATGGGGTAATAATAGAAATGAGCTCACAGCCTGAGCTTTTACTATCTAATGCCTTCTCTCACATTCAAAATTGCTTTTAAGGTTAGTTATTATGGGCTTCAAAGGGAAACATATTAATATAAAAACTATTTTGAAGATATGAAAACATGGCTCTTGAACATTGATCATAAAACATTTTATAAGGGAAAAGAAAACTGGAATCATAAATGTTTATCTGGTTTATGCCATTTTCTCTTATCATGGGTTTCAGAAAATACAAGTATCCAATATAAACCCTTTTGATTCCCTATGGAGAAACAAACTTCAGATACTTAACATTTGTATACTTATTAGGTTGTGTAAATGGAAGGAACTAGACAGTCAAGGAATCTGTACATATTCAGTTGTAAGTTTATGATTTCATATACCTTTTGGGGGATGAGATGAGTTCTCCTTCATGATTACTTATTACATATCTTTATCATTTAAATGTAATTATATAGTCTAGACTCATATCCATTCATCTCTAAGTATGTGGGCTCTATGCATGTTCAGTGCTAATATATAATTTATGAAAAATAATGAAACATGATATGTAAGTAATATGATTAGTGTAATTTTTTTGTAATATGCTTATTTAAATGAGATAGAATACACACACTTAAATCCTTTTAAAACTAATGTTGGGGTCAATGAAGTAAAGGAAATCATCATTCAGGTACACCATGGAAGGTTATTTTGATCATTTGAAAAGTACCATGTGAGTCATTGTGCTCATGTGAACTAGCTAAGCCCGCCCCTCCCCGAAGATCGTGGTTTACATGGTGATTTTTTCCCTTCACATAAAGAGCATTGACCCTCCAAGTTTGCTATGGCAGCTCCATGACATGGGTTTCTTCAAACTCTGTTCTACCATTCCTGGATTGTGTGCCTTCCCTTCATGATCTAAGATAACTGGTGAAACTCCAGATGTCAAAGCTGTATTACAGAAAGCCAACTGATAAAAAAAAAAGTACATCATTGCTCCGTTTAAAGAGCATGTCCTTGGAATATCACATGATAATTTCACTCATGGGCCAGAACTCAGTCACATGGACACATTTTAGTGCACCGAGGCTGGAAAATGGTGTTGCCTTCTTTTAATTTAAATGAACAGCAAAAACACTGCTAAAGATTGTTGTCTTATTAAGGAATATGAGAAAACAGATTCTGAGGTCAGTCACTGTCAGACTGACCATGTGCCATGATCGACACATTTTTGCTTCCCAGATATTTATGCATACACTTCTTTCCTAAACCTCAAAAATTTATCTAATTACTGTATTCATACCCAGTCAGAAAAATCTTAGTGATAGGCAGTCCTTTCCTACAGGTTCAGATATAATTTTATGTGATCTGAAGACCAATAAATTTAAAAAGTCAAGTATTAAATGCTAATGTATCTAGTACCTAAAAAGTGAAAAAGGAAGAAAACTGCAATTCCCTTTTCAGAAAAGGAGAGAATATGAAACTCAAGGGTATTCGGGGAGGATCACTTGGATCAGATCTACTGGGCAGGCAGGAATAATGAAAGCTCCTTGCTCTGTTCGGTTCTTCAGGACGTCTTCGTTATCAGTTAATCTCCATGGCCGCATCTTAGGGGGGGAGTTAGAAAATATGCCTTTCTTCAGGGGCTGTACATTTTGATGTAAGATTGAAAAAACAGTAAATGCATGTAGGATTAATAGTCATAAGGTTATTATTTTACTAACATAACTCCCCTAAAATTTGTTAATTATCTGGCCTATTTACTTTTGTGTAGATAACCATACCCAACCACTTGTCTAAGGTGTATTAAGCCAAAACTGGTCAAAATAATCAGAGCCTGGAAACAATGTGAAAATGGTTCCAAATTGTATGAATGTATCCTGAAGAAAGGCCTGAGAAGGCCTAGTAGTCATTTTGTAGTGCTAATAAATTGTCATGTGACAAAAGGGAATCCTGTGTTGTTTCAGAAGGTAAAACAATAGCTACTAGAAGTAAATTATAGGGAGGTAGGTATTGATGAAACTTGAAAGAAACAATATAGAGCAACACACGTAAACATCTTTGCAAAAATCAGAAGTCTGCAGAGAGAACCAGAGGTTCTCTCACTAATTTTCAGGGCCGCAATGGAGGGTATTTCTAGTATGAAAGGTTAAATTAGGTAATATGTAAGGGTTCCATCAAATCCTGCCTTCTATGTTTCTATGTTTCTATGAAAACAAAGGCAAAGGACTGGACAAGTATTGATCCAGAAGAACCCAGAGAGGCATGAAGCAACTATAGAAACATAGCAAACTGTCTTACAACCTGCCATCAAAGATTTATGCCATTCCCCTACGAGCAGCCAAAAAGCTAAGATTGTTTAATCTTCATCTTCCAGTTGGCCATTTGATTTACTTGAATTCCTGACACAAGGTTTTTGTGGCCATTTGACCTACTTTGAATTCCTGACACAGGGAAGTTGTCATGAAACAAAAGGTCTCTAGGTTACATTTTATTCTTTAGGAAATGCATTTTGTTCCATAGGAAATGTGTTCGTTTTTTTGTTTTTTTTTTTGTAAATATGCATTTAGCAAGTCTTTGCGTTTGTGTTGGTTGGTGAGGGGGGGAATCATTGTTTTTAAGTCAGATCTCAGTTCATGTGACTTTATTTTAAAGCTTTCTTTTTCTAGTGCTTTGATGTTCACATGAACAATGTGTAAGTTTGCTGTCTGTACTTGTCTTCAAATTTAGAGATTTGGCCTGAGTTCTTTTGTAAGAATATCCTGCTATAAACATTTTTAGGTTACAAAATTCCAATTTTCAACGAGGTGTATGGGACATTCAGAAACTGCACGAATGGATCTAAGGAGAGAGAAAAACATTTGCTATTCAGTAAATATTCATTAAGTTTTTACTTACCTACCTTGCATCAGATGCTGAACTTGGCATAGAAGATAAAATGGTGAGTGAGTCAGACACAGCCTGTCTTTGAGGTGCATATAGCCCAGCAGCTGAGGAGTAATATAAGATCAGTTGTGAAAATGTTGTGATGGCGAAGACACTGATATTAGGGAGAGCACAGAAAGGGAAATTAACCTAAATTTAATAAATCAGAAAGTGATGCTTTATTGAGGCCCAATGTGTGTGTAGGAACAGAGTAGGAAAACTGTTAAACTTGTTTCCCAGAGTGTCTACTATCTTTGTCCTAATTTAACACCCATGACCAGAGCAGATCCAGTTTTTCTAGGTCTAAAGGTCATACAACATTTAGAGGCTTTAAAGAAAAATACACAAATATAAAAGTATAAATACAAAATTGGGTACAAAATCAAGTAATTTCAAATGAGAAAAGTAATCACAGGAAATTCCAGTATTTTAGAGATTCAGATTCTTTTCTTCTGTATTCTTCATAGGTCATTTTCTAGTAATGCTTCTGTAGACTGCTTCCTGACTACCACCCAGCTTTCCCTGCCCACCTAGAACACTGTAGGACTCCAGGTAACTCTTGTCATCGCCAGGATATGATGCAATTGAGGGGGATTGAAGCTCCACTAAACATAAAGTAAACCCACCTACCTATGGCCCAATTTAGAAGTAGTACAAGGTAGAAGTCCCGCCTTCAGCGTACCGTGACTTTTGGGAATATGCTGCAAATTCTTAGTAAAAATCATACTTCAGTGTCCCAGGTTGTGCCACAGTTCTGATTTTGACATGGTTTGGTTCTGGGTCTGACTGTGTTTAGCTGTGTCAGCTTGGGCATGTGAATTAAATTCTTTGAGACTCAGTTTTCTCAGCTACAAAATGGACATAATAACGATACCCACCATTTATAAAGTCCTGGTAAAAATTAAATCACCATCATATTCACATACTAATCACCATTGTCATTATGTTCATAGCACTGAATATCATCAAGACTTATAAATATTAAGAAAAAAGTAAACAAAGAACAGAATTTATAAACAGTATTATAATCATACCTAAATTTAGATAAAGCCTTTTACATCAGTGTATCTTTTCTAACATTTAATACTCTCAGATTAATAGAAAATCTATTTCAAAGACTAGTAATGCAGAAATGTTTGCTTAAAAAACCTCCGATAATTTAGAAATAATAAAATAATTATCAATAGCCATTATAGATGTTGTATTACCTATAGCGATATATAGATAGATATAGAAATAAGTATGTGTATATATATATATATATATATATATATATATGTGTGTGTGTGTGTGTGTGTGTGTGTGTATATATATAGGGTAGATACAGATATATACAGTTTCTCCCAAAGGCTACACATGCACATTTCTGCCCTGAATCAGTGTTCATATAAAATGGTCCCTCATCACTCATCTCATTCGAGTTCCAAATTTGTATATAGGTGAACTGAGATTCATAAAGTGACCGAATTGGCCAGTTAGATCGATTGGCATATCCCCTTCTTTCCCCATATGCTGTAATTTATTTCAATAGTGATGATTCTACAACATATGCACTGTTTTATTTTGTTTCGTTTCTGAAAAGAAGAACTGATAGCTTTGGGAAATGGGGAAAAAAAACTGAGCAGTTTCTAGAGTTCCTATTTTAGGCAAGAGTACCACCAGTGTAGCCACATGGAAAAGTGATAGTTGGATTGATCCGATGCAGATGTGGTCCTCTTCAGAATCATGTTCCTCCCTGCGGCGTTCACCATGCGCATGAGGATGTATTAAGGGAAAGAAGCCTACATTATAGTCTCAGGGATTTACTATGTGTCAGTTAAATAATTTACATGTATTCCCAAAGCAGAAAAAGTTGGCTTTTTTCCAAGGTACCATTTTCACTATGGATGAGGGGCCACGTAATGTAAGGGAAAAGTCCTTGTCTGGTGAAGTTGCCCGTGTACTCCGACCTTCACTTCTCCGTTTAGTACATTGTTCTCTATGCCTTAGAATGCACGATATGTGTTTGTGGTTTTGAAATAACTTTTTTTTTTTCCTCTGGGGGAAATGTTGCTCCTGGTAAAAGAAATAAACAAATCCTATTGTTGGTGATGAAAAGGGAGAGCACCTGAAAGAATATTGTTCTTAGCCACAATTAAAGTTATTATCAAGGGAATTAAATGTTCTAGTGGCGATGAGAATATGATGTGTGTTTTTTTGAGTTTATTATAAGGGAAGAGATATCCTAGCCACTGTTCCCATAATTAGCTCAATGTTAAGAGAGAGTGTCCTGGGGAGAGATATTAGATTCTGCCTCACAGAAAGGTAAGTTTAGCCAGCAGAGATTTAGAGTGAATATAAATATTTATAAAGCAGAAAAGAAATAGAAGTGATAGATGGTATCCCTCGTGAAAGAGCTAAGTGGCATAGGCCAATCAGGAATTGAAATGTGAGGCACTGATCTGAAGTCATTATTAGAGTTATTTAGAAACATCATACAAAGTATTGTTTATCAGAAATCACAGGACAACTGATTAAAGGTCGATCTTTGCTCCAAAGACAGAACAGAGTAATGGTGGGACTAGGAGG